>JAEMOT010001682.1:45031-59860 GCA_019297695.1 Apostasia ramifera | reverse complement strand
CGCGCTCCCCCGTCTGCCCGTCGCCCTCGCGCAGTTTGCACGTTATTCGCGGGTCGCCCTCGATCAGATCAGTTACTCAGTCAGTGGCTCTTCTCCGATTCAAATCACTGGTAAATTCTTTCCCGAATCTCATTAAACTGATTATTTGACTTCAACATAAATTATTCGCTTGACTTGAATTATTCATTTGGCTCTAATTGTGCGACCCGGTATTTATTTGTGTGTCAATTACTGTTGGATTTAACTGTGAGGCGTCTGTCCTAAATTCTTGAACCTCGGATCTGATTTACTGAATTTAAAATTGACGCCCTAATCTAAATTGATAAATTCTTATTTACCATACGATTCAATTTAATTTTAATTTTAAAATATCTTAATTTACGGGATTAAAAAATCTTATTTATCATATAATTTATCTAGAAAATATTTTCTCTTAATTAAAATAATTTGCTAATTGATTTTGCTGAATATAAAAATAAAATATCATTGATTTCATTTTTTCGTCCCGCATCAGATCTCTACCTGAGCGGCCTCTTACAGTAAATCTAAGAACCTAGCCAGAGGTGGCGTGGCCAAAACAGTTGAATCATTCTCTTCCATTGACCATGGTCTCAGCCAAATTGTCAATCTTCCATTCTAATGACTCAGTTCCACTGCTTATACATCAATTGATGTAATTGATGTTGTGCTTATAAGCACTCCTTGCGTGCCTTCATGTTGTGATCATAAGCACTCCTTGCATGCCTTGGAAGCCATTGCAGTTATAGACATTGCAGGTTGATCGATTAACATTCAGTAGCAGCATTATCCAGCAGTTCCATCTCTACATGAGCCAACTTTCTCAATCAAGCTCTTTCATGAATTACGGGGGAACATCTGCACCTCATTGATGCCTCATTTGGATCTCGCCTCCATTCTGTCCCTTGTCTCTTCATATAGTCGTCATCTTCACTATTTTATCCTTGTGACTTGCGCCTCTTGTGATGATTTGCATTCTTTGTACCTACTTGTGTGATCTTACATCAGTTACTGTGATTGCTGTACCTGTTTGCGGGATAATCATGCATAACCATCAGAATGTATTACCCATCTTCTCAATCGTTTAATCAAACCATCTATCACTGATCGCAGCATGCCTCCTCATGGTCACAGTTGAATTCCTAGCCCAATCCCGTTCTCTCAGGTCCAGTGCTTCAAGCAAAGATTGATTCCGTTGGTTCCAAATTTGATCGCATGGCTTGAACAAATGGGGTAACTTGAGCCTGGACAGTTTTCTTTTACTTCATTTTCGATTTTTATTTATTCAATTAGTTAATTAAGTAATTTACCTATTCAAAGAAATCGGAAAAGTCATGTTATCATGGTATTCATCTTGATATTCTCTATTACCCGTATCATGCTCAAGTTGATCAAATTTTGTTGGTATTCCTTTGATGTTTATTATCATGGATCTTTTGCATATCGATTTATCACATTCAATGATCTGAGCAGATTCTTGGCTTGAGCAACATTCGCATTTCCAGTTGAAAACTGGTGTGGTGCAAGATGTTTCAATTGGGTTTCACGTTTCCATCGGAATGTTGAGGATGAACCTCTCTCTCTCTTAAGATCTCAATCAAATAGATTGAATTCAACAGATGAGGAATGAACTACAGTGTAGCATCAGAAGCACTTAACAATGGCTTCTAGAATTCTTTCTTCTTATGTGTTTTTATCATCGTATAACTCCCATGAAAAAAGTGGTTACAATGAATTCAGTTGAACTTTAGAGCCTCTGCCTTTTCCTAAGCATTGATCTTTCACGTTTATCCCCAATTGATTTACACTCAGAATTATTACTTATTAAATCTCTACTATTATCATAGACAGAATAAGTAGAAAATTAATGTCTAAATGGGCACGTATGTTAGGAACAACCAGAATTCAAAATCCATGAATTAGAAGACCTGAGAAGGTGCGTAATGTTTTACTATCTCTTTTTGCTAGTTTCATCACCTGGATCCTTCTGTTGCTTGGATTTCTTAGGGTAATCTCTCTTCCATTGACCTTTCTTCTTGTAATAGTGACACTTGTTCTTTCCTTTCGACTTGGACTTGAACTTATACTGATTGTCAAACCTGCTCTTTGGCTACCGCTATTTTAACTACTTTTTACTAGCAAACTTTCACTTGTGCTTTGTTTGATCCGCACTTCATTTTGACAATAAAGTTGCACTGGCTTTCTCTACCTTGAGGGTGTTTTTGTCATACAGAATAGTCATCACCAGATTGTCATAAGACTTGGGTAATGATGAAAGAAGTAGAGCCTCATCTTCCTTTTTTGAGTTCACATCATTACTACAAAGTTGTGAAATCTTCTTACTGAAAACATTCATATATTGTAACAGATTAGCCCTTTCAGATATACGCAAATTATGAAGTTGTCTTTTCATATAAAGTATGTTTATAAGTGACTTTGCCATATAAAGCTTTTTTAATTTTTTTTCAAATCAACGAAAATCTCTACATCTGTAATATTATAAAGTACCTCATTTGCTAAACAAAACTGGATTGTACTTGATGCTTTCAGATCTCGCTCCTATCATTCATCATCTATCATCTTTCTTGCTTTTTTTCTTTTGAGTATGGTGAGGATTGTTTTGAACCAAGATAACCTTCACCATTTGTTGCCAAATGCCGAAGTTCTTACCATTGAATTTTTCCACCTCAAACTCTGTACCCGGCATATCTGCAGCACTAGAATGACAAATTACACAAAGATGCGCTTCAATACCAAATATTTTAGAATAATATGCAACAGAAAACTCTCGGATTACCAGATTTGCAATTAGCCAAATAAGTTGTACCAGACAAATATGGGAAATATCGATAACAAAAGAGCAAAGCAATCACGAGAACTCCAGATTTACGTGGTTCAGAGGGATCTTCCTATATCCACAGGGAGAGCAAAAAGATGCTTTATTATGTAGAATATCATCTAGAAAGAGAGCCTTACACCGATTGCCTAGTTCTCGATCTCAAATGGGATACATAAAATAGATCTGGTTCTTCTTCAAGATTAGACGATCCAATTGCTCCTCGAGCCTCAGACAATCATCACTAGATTCCTATGAAATCACCTCCGTAGCTGACTAAGAAGAACCAAGAGAAATTGCCGCCTAAATACGCATGTGAATCTCCAATTCACGATTCTCGAGAAATGAGAGCCGGGTATTTTCCGAAAAAATCCTGTAAAACTATTTGTTTCACAAACCCATATCATATGTAGTGATTAACTGAATAGATATTTCTTTAATATCTAATTAAATACTATTGAATAGGACATTAAATTATTATGCTTATCTACGTTGGATGAAATAGCAGGAAGGCCTTAATGGGCTTAAGCCCATAACCTAATATTATCAAATTAATATTTAACAGTTGAAAAGACATGACATCCCTCCAGCATCATCTGCATGAGGTAGAGAAAAATCAGTAATAAACTGTTGTTAAAGATGACGTAAAGGTAGTTAATAATGTAATTCCTGAATTGGTTGAACTTTTTTGTAATTTTTCTTAATTGAACTTTGAACATGATGTTGAAACCTATTCTATAACTCAGCTCATAGCAATGCAAGCTTTGATTTTCTTTAGACATGATTCTTTGTCATTTGCATCTTGTTTTCATAAAACCATGATTTCTGTGAAGAATAATGGTGAAGAACAAGAAAGATAAGATTGATTAAATGACAAGGAAATTTAAAAAGAAAAGGTTACCATAGATATTGAAATTGGAAAGGATAAAGCGAAAATCTGCAATTTCGTGATGTAGGTGAGATTGATGAACTATTCCAAAACTTACTACATATTTAAGAGAGGATACTCAGGATATCTAAGATTTTTCTTATTGATGCAAAGCTCAAAATTTTGAAGAAAAAATAACTCTTGCTGCAAGCCGAAGGACAGTTACTTATTCTACTTCCTACACCTGATAATTTTTGAGATGAGATGTTACATAATTGTACTGAAACATCCAAGTTCTCTGTTTTGTTTCTTCATGATGGCAACTTGATGAAAATCATCATTCGTAAGAGCATAATTATATCTTCCATTGCCCTATCTTTCTCTACTCAAGTTATTCGTGTACTTCATCTCCTTCAAAAGTTTGGATTTAATGCATATGTACTTGAATTATCTTATAACATAAATATGAATTTTGTTTTAATTGTGAAGGTTTATTGCCTGATCTAGACACTTTGAACATTTTATTTTAGCTAGTTTGATCTTTTATGAACCTTTGAATCAAAAAATGAGATTCATGACACTTTGGTCACATGAAAAATACAAATAGTGAATCCCGATCTCTTCAAATCATGTTTGCATACCTACTCAATGGATTCAAATTTTTTTAAAGGAGAATGATATCGTGATAATAGAGGAATTTAATTATTTATTATTAAAGGGATTGATAATTATGTTGGATTTTTAATAATATGTTTCTTTATTTAGTATTTGTTTTTATGGTTTTATTATTTACTATCCCTTTTTTTTATGTTATTAGCATTGATTTTCTCTGGTTTGCAAAAACTCTATAAATAACCCTAGAACTTTTTAATTAGTAGCTTGAGATTAGTTGAATAAGATTTCCTCCATAAATCTCTGTTCCTCTTCCTCTTCTTCTTCTTCCTCTTTTCTTCTCTCTTTCTTGGTCCTAAATTAATTTGAACTAAACATAGATATTAATATATTTTATCGATTGATTTGCTGTTTCATTTCTAAACAACGCTTAGTTGTAGAAAAAATAAAGTTTGCAAGATATTTGCGTATTCATTAATCATAGCAGTTGTTTCTTATTTTTAGTACATTAGAAGAATAGTTCAGAGGGTTACATTTGCCTTATTGTTTTTTCTTTTCCTTTTCATTGCATGATTTTCTATATTAAGACCTCTCTGTGGAAAGTTGTATATGCTATTTCATCTTTGCTTGCATTTGAAGGTCACACATGATGCATCTTTTATTCTCCTTGTTATACTAAGGAGCAATTACTTGTATACCACTTTAGATATAGTATTTACACACACAACACTCGAAACTTAGATATTACTTGTAAAACACTTTTTGAATTTAGTATATACCACATTTTATGTTCTCACACACATTTATCCTTTACACTTACATGTGATAGGATAAACAATCTTTCTGGTGGTTGAGAAATATGTATGTGTTTTAAGTATGTACACTTTGCACATATGTATGTATTTATATATTGGTATGTATTTTTGTATGTGTATATATATATATATATATAAATACATACATCTATGTATTTATTTATATACTAGGTATACATGTATGTATATGCATGCCTTGTATTTATGTATGTGTGAAAATATTTATGTGCAGATGTTTGCATTTATTTATGTATTTTTATATATACATATGCATTTAAATAGGCACATCTGTATTTACTCCTATATTTTTATTGTATATCTATATATAAGTATAAGAGGGAATATATCGCAATTCACAAAGTGGAACAAGTAAAATATTTAAGTTTTGGGTGGAGTGTGCGGTAAAGACACTTTCTAAAGTGGTATAAAAGCCTATAATTCAATGATTTTCATGCTTCTCTACTGTCTTTGTGCAGCCTGGAGCCCCCTTTGGAGTATGCAAAAATATCAGTTCAACTTCTCCATCTCCTACAGGTAAGACCGGGGGAACCTATTCTGGGTACTTTGAATTTTCGATGTCTTCTTCGAGAACGAATTCTTTTCCTTTCTTCGGGATGAGGTTGCTTTACATTTTTGTGCTTTCAATATCTTCATTTTAGCTGCATCATGATGATTGTTTCATTGTTGTGCAATCAACTTTAAGAATCACTGATATCTATACAGCAAATTCATCTTTTGAGTAACCTTTTTTTGGGGAGTCTATGCAGAATATAGAAAAATCTAGATTTTTTTTTTCCTTCTAAGAAAAAGACCTTGGATCAGATTTTTTATTTCCAAATTCAAATGAATGTAACCTTGGAAAAACAATTAATCTGTCTTTAAAAAATTAGGATATTTTTTATAAGTAGTAAACAAATTTAATATTTTGCTTTGATTATGGAAGTCGTGACTGGAAATATTCAAGATGAGGTGTCTTGGTGTATGCTCTTCGCAGATGATATTATCTTTGTTGAGAAAACTAAAGAGCTAAAGCGAAACTCGAACTTTAGAGGAATGCTCTAGAATCTAACGATTTTCATCTCAGTAGATCAAAAATTGAATATATGGAGTGCACATTTAGTCAAGATACTTATATTGGAGATGTGACAATTGGTGATTAAATTGTCAAGAAGAGTGAGCACTTTAGATACCTTGGATCAATCATACAAAATAATGGTGAAATAAATAATGACGTTATTTGCAGGATGGGTAAAATGGAGAAATGCTTCTGGTGTATTATGCGATAGAAAAATCTCATCCAGAATCAAGGGTAAATTTTATAAAACTGTCGTAAGGCCAGTTATGATATATGGTGCTAAATGCTGGCCTGCAAAGAGGAAATATACAAATAAAATAGGTATTGTAGAAATGAGAATGCTAAGGTGGATGTGTGGATATACACGGAAAGATAGAATGAAAAATGAGTATATCCAAAAGAAAATTGGTGTTGCACCAATTGAGGATAAACTTAGAGAAAGTCAGCTTAGATGGTTTGGATATATAAATCGTAAGCCGATTGAAGCTCTAGTTAGAAAAATTGAGTTATTGGATCTTGCCCATGTACAAAGAGGATAAGAGAGACCAAAGAAGACATGACAAAAAATTATAAGGAGTGATCTTAGTTACTTAGATTTAGATAAAAATTTGGTAATTGATAGAGCGTAATGGAAACAAATGATTCATGTAACTGGAAGGGATTGCTTGAATAGCATGCTTTGACAGAGATGTAGATCAGCTGTAGAAATTCAGGCTATAGGAAACAACTTTTCAAAGATCATGTAGAAATATTGTGCATTCTACATTGAATTTTATTTAGCATGGTTTTGATTGCCTGCATATAGTTTTCAACATTGAATTAATGGGATGGTGTGATTATGCATGAGATTCATGTAAGCCTGAATTAACATCACCTACACTTGCTAGCAGGTCATGCATAATGATTGGCAGACATATCTCATCATCATCACTATCCTTATTCCACCATTTTTGTGGTCAGATTTTATTAATTTTATTTCACCAATTAATCATGCAGGCAAGTTTGTTTATAAAAGTTAGTTTTAACAAGATTAAATTAAATTTGGATGGAGATATTTTTCTATTAAAAGTTGTGAATAATGAAAAAATAAAGTTAATTATTATGTTAAAATATGTGAAGAATGTGATATAAATTAATTATTATTTTAGTATGTACGTAGAATATGAAATAAAATTAATTTTTTATTTTAAATTATATGTATATTCTGAAATATAATTAATTTTTTATATTAAATTTTATATATGATGTGACATAGAACTCTAACTTATCTAAATTCCTTTTGTTTTTCTTTTGATTCCCATTACAATAATGTTATCTGCTCATTTTAGTGGTTACCCCTCTAAAATTTTACTCTTAATATAAATATTTTTAGGATAAATTATAATTAAGTTTCTGAATTTAAAATTTAATAATGTACAGGTCTATGTTTTAAAATTGTAATATTGAGGTCCCTCAATTTTAATATAATTGTTAAATGAGTTTTTAAAATTTTATATTATTAAAATTTTTTAAAATTTTTATTATATCCCTCTCTACTCTCTCTCTTCTCCTACGTTCTATCTGGTGGCGGCGATGTTGTGCGTGCCCAAGGGAGCACCGTGCAAGGCGGCTTGGCCGGCATGGCCCTCATTTGATAATAAATAATAAATTTTAAGCCGGCTTTGTGCATAATTATAATGGTTAATTTAAAATTTTTAATAATAAAAAATTTAAAAAAAAATTATTTGATAATTATATTAAAACTGAGGGACTTTGATATTATAATTTGAAGAGATAGATTTAAGTCTTACCTCAAGAATTCGGGTCTAATGTACTCTTATTTTTATTTTATCTTTCCTGCCCTTAGCACGCTGCCATTCCCAACATTCACATTTTAATAACTCTAAATTAAGCTACTAATGATTTCTTTGTCGCCTAATATTCTGATCTTCACAAAATTCCTTCTGCACTTCTTCATTTGTGCCATCGAGTTGAAATCTATTTGCATGCTTGTAGTGTCATTCAGACTAACATTTATAAAGATAATTACTGGTGAAAAGTTCACTGATTCTCGTGCTTATTTCTCATGCTATACTTCTATCAAAAGGATCAAATAATCGTCAACGAAACTAGTATTTTTACTCGACTTTGACATAGGTGGTTTTCATCTAAGCTGAATAGATACTTACGATCCTCATGAGTTTTGGGTTCTTTTTCCGGACCTAAAGCCAGACATGGTCATACCTGATGGGGGAATCCTTTAAAGATTTAGCTGAAAGCATTGCAATTCCTTCAGATATGGGTCATCAAGTTTATGAAGGAAATGATTAGCTTTGTGGTAGGGACAATGAAGGGGCAGTTGGGATTGAATAGGAAGAAAGCAAACAAATCAAAGAGAGAAAGAGAGAGAGAGAGTGGTTTTGTTAAAATATTGATGTTTGGATATGGTGGAGATTGATTTGGGTATATAGATTGAATGGTAGGATGATTTTAGTTAGTTTTTTTTCATGTCATTACCCTTGTACTAAAGTACCCCCTAACATTCAAGAAGGGGTTTACATGGTTTTGAGAATCTACCTAGTCGATCCTATCTGACCTAAAAAAATTAAGTCCTTGGACAACAACTCTTAGATCGAACATTTGGCTTTGTTGTGGGATCGCTCCGAACGACTGGAAGAGAGATGAGTTGGAAATATAATTGGTCGACGGAACATTTTGACAAGGGGGAACATGGCTGATAGAACCAGAGTTTGACATCTCATTGTAGATCTAGTGCTGAATCTTTGCATAAAAAAGAAAAGGAAAGCTTCAACAATTAAGATGAGGTTTAGCAAATGTTGTGTGTGGGATTGTCATCTTGAGCAGGAATCTGTACTTCAAAAGGTGGTGTGCTTCTAAAAGATAATAGAGAATGAAAGACGATTATGCGGATTGACCATATCAATTGACTATTAGGTAGTTATTCAAGAGTGGTCGAGTAAGGAAAGTAATATTAAGGGTTTTTTTAGCAATTAACTTAAAAAATCGTAAGATTCGCTCATCTATTTTAAGTGGGGCCGAGAAAGGTTATCACGATGTTGCTGCCTACTATTGTATTATGATCAAAGGAGAGCTTTTGTTTGAGGAGCCGGGCTATTGTATGGTGTTCACAGAGCACTCCAAGTGATCTGTCATCGAAGAGGAGTTCTACCAATAAAAAGTAAAAAAGTCAGTCTTCTAATTACTGAAAGATTGATAGGGTTCTAGTCGAGAAAAATAAATCACTCAATACTCAGGTAATTGTCTAGTTTATGGTAATTGTGAAGGTATTATTCATTGAAATTTTGCAAGTAGACTGTTATGATTTCTTCAAGTTTTACAAAGTCCTGATCGGAGTAGTTTCTTGAAGTTCGATATTGTTGAAAAGTTATTAAAAATTCGTGTAGTTCTTTCATTAGCATGATCTTTGACAAAGTCGTCCCCAATATTTCATCTCTTCAAGGTTTCTAACAGCTTTAACTCGACCTGACTAGACTTAATTTTATCTGCCTTGTGTCCACAATCTTCTAATTATAGGAGAGGGAGTGACTGTGAAGACATGGTGACCATATACCCTATCTTTTGCAGTGATTCCTTGAGGATTCCTTAAAAGAGTTATTTTGCGATTGCATAGAGATATCGAGGAAACCAAATGTAAAACGGTGCTGTATAGATTGATCCACATGATACGAAGTCTAGATAATAACCTTCACCTTAAAGTAGGATGGTTTTTAGATGAAACTTCTACAAGTTCGGTAAAGAAGGATGATTTCTTGGGTGATTTTTGGATCTAATTCAAACAAGATTATCCGAACTCGGCACTTTGACTGAAGACTTCGACCTTTCTGACCAATTTGTCGTGTGAAATATCAGGATCACCAGGCTGCTCGACTCGTAAAGAGCATGTAAGGATTGTATTATATTAACTCAAATGGCAATAAATAGTATGAAATATGTGTAATTTTACTTACATTTCTTAGTGGGAAGTATAAAATATTTCAAATTGGTGGAGATTTAATTCAATCACATGGAGGAGGATGTAGATGTTAGCTGTAGATATGGCTTATATTTAGCTTCTTTATTTATAGATCAGCTCAATTTTTTGTGGGGCTTCGAACTTTTTGAATTCGAGTCGAGTTTGCTCGATAAGTTGTTAATTTCTAAAAAATATGAGAAATGTTTTTTTTAAAAGAAGTTTTAAGTTGTTTTTATTGAGATTTGAATTTGGGTCAGTCATTTCTGTAGGTTGCCACAAATATTTTTATAAAAATGATAATGGATGATTTATATAAAGTATATTTTAACTATAAAAAATTTCATATTTTACTGTGAAACATAAAATGTTATGTACAGTATAATGAAATTTTTATAAAATTACTTATTTTATATAGTATTTTTGAAAAAATTTATGAATTAAATTACTTATATGTTTTTATATATCTTCTTATATTACATATATTTCAGAAGTTTATAATAAAATCTTTCAACTTATTAAATATATAATTAAGATATAAAAACAATCAGTATTTAAAATATAATGTTAATATTTAAAGTTTAGGATTTAAGTTTAGTTTGTAGTATTAAAATAATTTAAGATATATAATTTAATATTTTAAATTTTTAATTATAATTTTAATACTCAGAATTTAAAGTATAATATAATTTTATATAAAATTTATTATTTTATAAATTTTTGATTTGATATATATAATAATTTATTTTTATGATGAAATATAATTTTTTGTAATTAAAGTGTTCTTCGTATAAATGTCATATAAATGATATCAACAAATTATATTAGGTATATCTTATAAAAATAAAATTGAGTTAAATTTCAATCAAAATCAATTTGATGACGTTATGGAGCGAACCTAACTCGATAAAAGTACAGGCTATAAATATTACTTGTGGTTTAGCTCAGCAACTCAACTCGAGTTTGATTTAAACTTAATATAAATTTGCGGTCATCGATTTTTCGTTTGAGTCTTTTATTTCTTCCTAGTACCATACATTAAACTAGATGCATTTATATATATATATATATATATATATATATATATATCATCAAATTAAATAATTATTTTTTCCAAATAATTCACATAACATCAAGATAACGTTCAACGAAACCCACCCTTAGGTCCTTCTAACCAAAATAATTACAACTTTTTATCTATTCATCGATCAAATACTCTTATTGGTTACTATTCATCCAACTTCTTCAGTCACATTGGCTTACAACTTTTCATTGGAACAGATTTTTCAGTTTTAGTTATAATTCTTCGGTTTCATTTCAGTTGAAACTCTCACATTTTAAAAACAAAATTTCATAAAATTTAAAATTTTGAGTTAAAAATCAAAAATCATAGATGTATTACGTTAAAATCGTTAAAACTAAAATTAGAAAAACTGTTGAAACTATTAAAATTAATACTTTTAATTTGCGAGCTAAACTAAAACGATCTATTTTTTATAGAGAGATAGTTGTCCCTTTCAAATGGTGGCCAAGTTGTGAGCCAATGTACCCCCTTGATTGCATCACAATTAAGATAGAAATATTAAACAAACCTTACCAAAAGAAAACAAATTAATTAAAGGTTTACATCCTTATCCATTTCAAGTGCAAATTGGGGAAAAGGATTTGCTTCCAAGTAAAGAAACCCTTGTCAATAATTTTTTTTTCTATCAAAAAAATAATAATTTTTTTTTTCTATCAAAAAAATAATAATTTTTTTTTTCAATGAAGATTTGAGTCAATGAATCCAACCAAAGAGGAAGATGGAGATTTGGCTGCCAAAAAAGTTGATCAAGTCCACAAATGCTGCCAATTAGGTTATGGTCTTAATCACCACCACTGGTCCCCAAATAGATCATATTTTGGCCTTGGAATCGTGTCACGTTGAAGTCGTGTTGTCAAAGGGTTCTGCTCGGGCTGGCAACCGAGTTGAGTTTGAGCATGTGGGTATAACTCGAATTCAAAAAACTAAAGTCTAACTTAACTACAAAGTTCTTCCAGCTCAAGTTTGCTTGAAATATATTATGTAAGTAGTAATGTGTTACATTTTTATAATTATTTTTTTTTTACTTCAAATCATTTTTTTGAGTTTATGTTGAGCAAACTAATCATCCAAGCTTGAAAGCAACTCGGAACGAATGTCGAACTTGAGTTGTGATTTGAAACTTCACTACAAACTAATTTGAGTTGTAACTCTAGTCTAGCTAATGCTTGAGTGAGCTTCATACTTCGTGCTGCTCTGTGATTTTCAATTGTGTTAGTTTTCATCTTAACATTTGTGACGTCTTTTGTTAGATTGAGTACAGACCCAAAATTTTCAAGGCTTTTGCATAAATAGCACATCACTAGCCTGTTGTTAGTTTGTGCAATTGAAGAGCTCTAGGCGAGTGCACTCTCATAGCACATTTTATCGTTAATTTTCTTTGAACATATACATGATCTTTAATATAATACTACTAATTTTAGTTCTTATCGTATACAAATCTCGTCTACAATTTTGCATGATATAATTAAAATGATTGTAATGTTGAATAGATCTCGAATAAACGAGCTTGTACATATTAATATTGAACTAATTTATATTCATAAATAACAAATAAAAATTGTAGATATATTCCGTATTATTTATTTAAATAGTATGAACTATATCAAAAAAAAATTATATGAAAAGCAAAAAAACTCAAAAATATGTATGTCAAATGAATAAAGGGATAATTACCTACATACCACACCATTTCGCTTTATTTATGCGTTACCCATCCATTCTTAGTTAATTACGCTATGCACACTCAAAACATTATAAAATCTTACATACACACACTTTCACTTGTTTCTATTATAATGAGCAATTATAATTTTCTAATAACCTAACTATAGTTAGGTTACAAAAAATCTAAACCGTCATCATATTATTTTAAGGATATTTAAATATATTTTGAGTGAAAATCTTAAAACTTTGATGTTTAGGTTGTGGTAAGAGAAGGAAACATGCGCGACGTGAATTGATTTTAGGACAGATCATCGCTTTAGTGTGATATCGATGAAGAAAAAAAATATGTACTATTAAGGATAAAAATGTAATTTTAATGATTTACTAATAATTTTTTTTTTCAAATAGATTTTGACTAAATTTTAACTTAAGTGTGTGTATGTAAGATTTTATAATATTTTGAGTGTACATAGCGTAATTAACTAAGAATGGATAGGTAACGCATAAATAAAATGAAATGATGTGACATGCAGGTAATTATGCAGGTAAATTATTATGAAAATAGAATTACATGGAACCGTGAAATGAAAACCCAGTTATGTCTGTCAAGCATATATGTTGTAATTAACTTGTTTATCAAATATTATGTTCTTAACCTATCAAAAAAAAATATTTTTTCTCTATCATAAAAATATATTTTCTAAAAAAAAAATTTGGTTCAAAATAAATATTTTGTCCTTAACAAGGTTTTATGGTTTCAATTTAGTTTCGTGCACAATTTTGAAGCATCAATTTCAATAATTTTGATAATTTTAATAGTTTCAATTTCGATGATTTTAATATGATATGAACTACGATCTTTGGTTGGTTTACTCTAATGTCTATGTTTTAAGAACTTCGAATTAAAGTTGAGTGAGATTGAAACAAAACTGAGTAAAACTTAAAACTATAATTTTCAGTAGCTAGCAACTCTATTAAATCGTGATTAAAGGTAAAAAGAATTATTGGGTTCGAGTGCCGCGCTGGCTAGGATGTTTAGCCCCCAATCCTAGCATGGGCCCCGCAAGCTATGTCGCAAACTTTTCGTTTCGTCTTTTTCTCGTTGTTCTGCTTGAAAGGCTTTTGATATGATCATTTTTCACTTTGTACGAGCATTTTATTTGATTTATATATATATAATAAAAAAAAACTCCTACAAAGTAAAAAAAATTACATATAAAAAATCATACCATAAATGATACTTTTTATATACAAATTTTTACTGTGTATAGTCCTTTTTATTTTTATAAATATATACAAACTTTAAAAAATAATCGTATAAAATTTTAAAAATATTTATATGAATAAATTATGCCAAAAGATTAAAAAAATAATATGAACAGCTAAGCTAAATAATTTTTTGTGGAAGGTGGCCTCACAAATAGGACCAAGTGACTCATAATTCAATAACCTATAAAAAATTATTAGGTCTTCTAAAGCTCCTCCTACTTACTAAAAGGAGGAATTACATACATCACTCATAAAAAAAATTTTTTTTTTAATCTTAAAAAATGAAATTTTATTTATTTAATTTCTAAAATTAGATTTACTTTTATTTATCACTTTATACTTTAAATATATAATTAAAAATTACTTCACTTCTATCAAATTGGGAAAGATTTAGATTTATTTTTATTTATCACTTTATACTTTAGGTGATCAAATTATCATTTGGATTGTGAGGAATTGAGATTTGAGATGAAATGGCCTGTTTGGCGCAAGGACTAAAATAGGATTAAAATAGGATCAAATTGGTACTAGTTTTAAAAATAATAATAATAATAATAATAAATAAATTTTTTATACCATTCTACACAAATTTTAATATAAAAATATATTATTTTACT
>JAEMOT010001682.1:23643-34414 GCA_019297695.1 Apostasia ramifera | reverse complement strand
CCGAGGTCGTTATATGAACAATATAAATTAAAAATATTATTTTAATATTATGAATTATATATTATATGAATAAAATTAATTTTTTTAATATTAAAATTTACATAAAATGTTAAATAAAAATAAATTTTTTTAAATATATATTAGATGTGAAATAAAAATATTATATTATTTTTTAAAAAAAATTTAACCAAACAATACACCTTTTGTCAAGAAATGGTCTGAGGCTCTCCTCATTAGACCTCCTTCTCAATTAGACTCGACCGGTCACACCAATATTTTATTTAGAATACATACGAATAAGATGGGGGAATGTAACGGAGAAGAGATTCAAAGTATTATTCTTTAATTGAACACCCCTTGTGTTAATCTAAGTATTCTCAAAAGGTGTATATTTTTTTTCGAATCGTGACTATTATACTTGATGTGATTATTTTATTTTTTATAATATTTTAGGTTTCGGCTAAGTTTTAGAAAAGTATGTTGCAAGAGCACATCTACGGTAGCCCTTCATTGATAGGTGGTTCAACTCTAACTTATTTATGTTTTGTTATTAGTTTCAGTGAAACAAACCGAATTAAAGAAAAATTATTAGATTTGAGGCTTCAAACTATTAAACACCCAATTACAAAGTGCCACATGAGCAGGGTCTACTCGAAGTACACACGTGACACCTGTTAATTGGGCTCCAAATATTTTTAATTTCTCCAAATTAAGACTGGTACAAATGACAGTCGCCTAAAATAATGAGAATAAAATAATTTAAGGGGCGTTTGGTTCAATATTATTTTGATGTTATGTTACGTTATCTTGAGAAAATAATTATTTGATTTAATAATATCTATAAATAATTTTCTATACGATTATAAAATTATTAGTCAAAAGATGATATCTAAATATCATTACATCTAAATTATATAATATAATATTAAGATAACAACGTCCCCTTAGATATTTTTGTGCAGTCTCGTTATAAGCTTTTTTTTTTATAAATAATAATAATAATAATTTTTTATATGGTTGTAAGCTAAAATTAATTTCAAGAGATATCTTTGTTTTGAAAACAGTGAATAATTTAAATGCAAAAAAAAGAATGAATGATTTGCAATAAAATTAATTCATTTTTAATATATATATATATATATATAACAAATAAAATTTATATAGATCATAAATTTTTGTTTTTATGAAAGATTGAAAAATAAAATGTTTTTGATATTAAAATTTATGTGTTTTTTTTTTGTTGATTAGCAATTTAGGTAAACTTTTATGTATGACGTGAACGCCGCCAACCAACTTCTGAAGCCAGTCCAACAGTAGCAGTATATTGGTGGAAACGATTTCATCAGTACCAACCATTTTAGTGTAGACGGTCATGATCAAACCCAGTAAAGCCAGTGAAGCTAATCGCTTCACTCCCAAATTAAAATCTACCGAGATGCGTGTCCCGTGCCCTACCCGTTCTCTCTCCCTCCGCAAGCTGAGAGAGAGAGAGAGAGAGGCGATGAGTTCTTCACTAACAGAGGCCCTCCTCTGCCATCACTGCTGTACAGCTGCTGTCCTTCGGCCGGCGACGGGCCTTGCCTCATTAGGCCGCTTAGCCGCGCCTTGTTCCCCCCAGAGGATCCGCCGGCGACAGCCAATCAGTCTCTCAACGGCGACTTCGATTAGGTCATCTGCGGCAGCGAGGAACGGATCTCTAGTTTCGAACTCGGTGCCGGTGCGCTCCTTCAATTATGATTTCTCTTCTTTACCTTTTGGGAGCTTATGTCGGTGTTATCTTCATTAATAATAACCATTTGATCACTTTGCTTCTAGTTTCTGCATATCGTAACACGCTTAATCATCTAATTCCTCAGTGTGCTGGAAATTGTTTTCCGGAACAATATCTCAGTAGCATTCTTAATCTTTTTCGATGGGAACTTTTAAGGTTGAAACCCCCTCTTAATAAAGTGATTGAGGGAAAGAAATAAGAAAACTATTATGAATGAAATTAGGTTACGCTTCACTTAGCGGACATGGCACTGCCAGTTTGAGGTTATTAGTTTACCTGAAGTCTTTGCAACCACGTCTTAAAATTTTAAGCATAAGTTGCTTTCAATTTCAATCTGCTTGAAATTTTGAACCAGCTTAAAGTTCAAGCCATATTTTCATTGGTTTGTATTTTGAGCAGCTTAAAGGGACTTTAAGCAACTTGAAAATTTCAAGCTACTTAAAGCCTAAAAACTATTTAGATGGTTTTTAATTTCAAGTTGAGCTAATTAGCTTAAACTTAAGTTTAATTTGCTTAGACTGGAAGCACGCTCAAATGGTGTTGAGGCATTTAACGGGTCTCTAGGCAACAACTTCGGAACTTTAATAGGTATATAAGTAGCTTAAATTTTTAAGCCTCTTCAATTTTGGAAGCAGCTTAAATTTTAAGCTACCTTTCAAGCGGCTTATATTTTAAGCAGTTCATAGGGTTTTTTGAGCTTCTAAAATGCTTAAACAACTAAAAACTGCTTAAATTGATTTGTTGTGTAAAATAGTGTTTGGATGCGTTGTAGGCTTAAGTTGCTTAAAAATTTAAAGTCGCATATACACAACAATATCGTTTGGAAGCACTTTAAATCTAAGAAGCTTAAATTTAAGTTTAAGATGTTGCCAATGCTTAAGTTGCTCAAAATTTAAGTTACTTTAAGCTGCTTTAAAGTTTAAGCAACTTAAAAGGTTAAGATGCTACTGATAATTTTTTTACGCTATATCTAAATGTAACCTATACTTCTAAAATATCTTGATCTTTGGGTAGCTCTTCCCTAGACAATTGATATTCTTCTTGTGCGTTTGTTCAGTGGGCTGTGACTGCCATGTGCTTTTGAACAAGATATATTTCCTTTGCATTATCTTTAGATCTATTACAAGCTAACTGAAATGCTGATTTACAGTCAAAAAATGGTGTTTATATCGTCGGTGATTTTATGACAAGAAAAGAAAATCTCATTGTTGTAAAGCGCAGTACCTCTGTTGATGAAGGTATCAAGTCTCTCTTTTGTTGTCTCTTTTTTTTTCTTTTTATTATTTTTGACATTCCTCAAAATGTGTTTTTGACAGCACTTGAGAAGTTAGTGGAATGTAGGATCACGGGATTTCCTGTGATTGATGATGACTGGACATTGGTTAGTCTTTATAAAGCTGTTCAAATTGATATCTATCATTTATAATTTAGATTGCCTTCTTTTTTACATAAAATTTGGTTGCTTGCTAAAAAAATTCTTGTATGAAATTTTATTCTGTTGCTTATCTTATGTTTCTTTTTCATTATTTTATGCTTCATTTCTGTCTAGCTTTGCTAGATGTGAACTCTTGCTATCCATTTGGAAAAAAGCTCTTGGCTTGAAATTTTTTTTCTAACCTTAAAATATGTGTTTGATGTGAGATAAAATAAGTTAATTATGCTAAAATTCATGTAGATTGTGAAATAAATTTGATAGTTGTATACTTGTATTATAATTTAAGTTGGATAAAATATAAAGTGATACTTTTATATTAGGGTTTGTGCAAGATTAGATAAAAATTAATTTATTATTGTTATTTTTTATTGAAAAAATGGGCTGCCTTTATCATAACCATTGCCTTTTTGGCCATGAGCCAAACATAGCCTTATAGAGACCGTCATTTATATCTTTTTTGTTGCAGGTTGGAGTTGTTTCTGATTATGATCTATTAGCATTGGATTCTATATCAGGTACTAATATATAGGCTTTGGCTTATTTTCTATTCTGTTTCCCTACTTTGTCCTATACATCGATGTCTTAACTAATTAAACTGCATAGTTTCTCAAGGAATTATTGATTTTGTCCAACATGTGAGTGCAAGTTTTGTAATATTAGGTTGATTAATCAGGGAAACTCTTTTTCCCATGCAATTTTTCTTCACCTTCTTTTGTTTGATTTAGTTCTTATCATGAGTTTCTGTTAGAGACCAGTGCCTCAACAAAGAAAAAAACAAACTTCTTGTTTGATAATACCCTCAGAGACAAATAAGACTATGTGACTTTGGATTATAAGAACATTCAACAAGCTTGAATTGAATGGAACACAAAAATGTTTTTTTCGTGGAAGCTTATCCCACAATTGTCACATGCTGCACAATTAGCTAAATATAGGATAGGATTTGACTATCTTCTCCTAGATTTAATTAGACCTAGGAGGCTAACATAAAAGGATAGGTACTTCCTTGCTCGACTTCTTCTTTGATTACTGAAGAACTTTAGGTGAACTTTGTTTGTCTGGATATTTAGGAAGGACTTGATTTCACAGCTGCTCTCATCACCTCCACTCTCAATAAAAGCAACATTTTTCCTTGTCCAAGCGTCTCTCTCTCCCCCCCCTCTTTTAGCCATCTCTTATTTATAGGAGATTTGAATATCTTCTCGAGAACACCCAAACAAGGGCACTACATCCCTGGCGTCCTGCGCAGCTTGCTTGCTGAGCTAGATTGCCTTTATCAAGTTCTCATGTCAACATTGGTATTGATAATTTCTTATTAAAGTTTGTGGATGCTTTGATCTTCTGTGAAAGTTGTGTTCGCTGGTTTCTGGTATTGTCAAATAGATGATTGGCAAGCCTTCTTCGTCTCGCAGTTGACCATTCCGAAGTCTACTTTGAGGCTTTTTTGATACACCTCTTTGATTTGCTCCTCATCCTCATAAGGAGGGATTCCCAACAAATTCCCTATCCCGACTTATGAGTCTATTGCAGAGTTTATGTTTAAAGTGGCTTGTTATCTACTTGTCTTTAACATCATATCTAATGCATTTACATTAGTATGGATCTTTTCTAGCAACACAATCCTTTCTACATTCTAAAACCAATCATAGCTTACTTCAATATGCTTTGACGTGCAATGTTGACTCAGTTTCTTTGCTAAATAGATGGTGCTGTAACCAACCATTTTTGGCTCGCCTTTTCGAAATATATTGTTAACTTGCTTGTGCCTCTAAAATAACAAAGGATATTTTTGATCGCAACTCAGTGCTCCTTCATTGGATTGGAGAGCAACATGCTTATTGCACTAACAGCCTTTGCATTTTCTAGCCTTGTACAAACCCTTGCATACATCTCTCAACCATAGATAAATGGGAGATCTTTGATACTTTCTCTTGTTTAACACTAATGGAGGGACACAATTCTTTACCAGCAAATGAATGGTTCCATTATAGATATTCCAGTTGGGGAGTTTTGTCCATTAGTGTTTTGTTTTTGTCTGAAGGGGGCTATAGGCCTAATGGGATTCTTGTCTGGCTCTGTCACGAGTGATTCCACTATCTCGATAGTATTTAACCTACTCAAAAGGAGCTATAAGTGGTCTAAGCCGGAAGCCATAGTCGTATGAACTCAATAATATGAGTAATTGAATCTTTCCTATAATCAAAAATGAAAATCCTAGGGATTGGGTTATAGGTCAAGACAAGTCTAAGATCACTAATATTTATAATTAGGGGATGACTAACAGATAGAATCATATTTGATAAATATCATATAGGTTGTAAGGCTATGTGGTAATATCAAATGGATCCATGATTTTTAAAAATTAGCATTGAAGCTTCTAAGCTTCGACTTGTTATCAAATTGGTCCTTCCGTCAAAAATACTATTAAATATGATTTAACTTGACCATTTTACCCTTCCTTTATTCTGCCTCTTTGCTCCCACGCCAACTCAGTGTATATTCAAAGAGAATAGGATATTTTAGTAATTGCGTAAAAGAAAAAAAATTTAAGCAGTAATTTTTTTCTGAAAAAATTAACAGAAGTCATTAAAAAGAGCCAGTATTCTTTAAATCGAACTCAAGGGCTAATTTGAAAAAATTAATGAGACTCAAAGTCCATATGCTAGTTTTTAAAAATAAATCTATTTGATATTATCGCTTAACCTCAAGAACCTATATTATTTCTTAAAAAATTGACTCAAATATAGTTACGAAAGTTCAAGAGCACAAAAGGTAACCCATATAACATTAAAATGAAGCCTAACAGATTTAACAAGATAATAGCATTTAGATTGACACGGGTAGGTTGGAAGGTCGATTGATGCAAAAGATACATGAGGGCCATCCTACAGAGGGGAAGTATAGATTCATTTGGCAGCTCACGTAAAAGCAACAATAAGTCAATCTAGCAATTCACCTAAAAACAATAATAAGTCAATCGTATAGACATAAATAATTTTCTCCCTGTGATGACATGTGTGGGGTGTAACATCATAGGTAAAAGTACCAGTAGTCAAGTAAATTTATGATTTGAATTAAATAATATCATATTATATAGTGATTCTTCAATAATATTATATATATGTAATAGAAACATTACCAGCGTGATTAGAGATGTGTCACCAATGTGATAACAAAACTGTCACTAGTGTGACAATAGCAAATTCTTCCCTCAGCTTAAAGCCACAAAAGATTACCATGAGTAAGCCATAAAATAATTTTGGTAAATTTAATGCATCTATAATTAATTTAATTTAATAGCCATAATAAATTGAGGATTGTTTACCTGAGTTGAAGCGACATAGATTTACTAGTATATTGGATTTCTCTGTGTTGCTTGACTCAATATGGTTCTTGGATCAAATGTGTTGACCCAAATCAAATCAAGTCAATAAAAAGCTATATTAGGGTTTCTGAATGGTGGATATGGAGCAAGGTTGCGGGATTTTGTGGGTCACTTGGGTTCAACATGGGTTGCCTTGAGTCAATTGGGCTAATATGTGTCAATATCGGGTCAAGCAGTGGGTGCTAGGGCTTTGGAATGGAGGAGTTAAGGGGAAGAATAGGATGGTGGCAAGTAGTGGTTATCTGAGATGGGGAAGGGTGTGGGTCTATACTGTAGGTGTTGATGGTTTTGGGGGAGATCGTTGGAGCCTTGCTGGTGGTGATCATTTTTTGGGGGGGAGAGAGATGAGAGAAAACTGGAGATCTTACAAAATACTAAGATTTGCTTTGGAGCTTCTTGTGCTGCTTAAGGGATCTTTGAGGACCCTTTATAGGCTTCAATTTGGTGTGAGAAGAGGGGGAAATGAAGCCGCATTGCTGGCGCCTTTTATTATATGGGTTCATCTCATTGTGCTGTCTAGGTGCCATCGGACGGAGACTGGAAAGAAAATAAAGTTTTAATTAAATTTATTATTTTGAGAATATTATTAATATAATAAATTGTTTGGGAAAATTTTTATTATTTTAAACATGTATATATATTATGTTGATATCATAAGCTTAATATACGAGTATTATTAATATATATAATTGATTTGAGCCTGAATTTAGTTTTTTTTAATTCATGGAATTTCTTAAGTGGGTTACTGATCCCGGTCCTTCATCTTCTTTGACAGCTTGAGAAAGTCGTGTCTCTGCCTCACCCTTTTCTCCCTTCTCGTTGTCTTTGCGGGTTTGATCTTCAAAGAATACCACTTCTCAATTTTTTATGATCCTCTTCTTCTTCGGGTCTCAAAACCTTTATCTAAACTCATCACCTACAAAGCTAAGAAAAATAGTCTTTTGTGCATCTAGGTTCACTCTTTCATCTTTCGATACGTGGTTGAAGACCAGCAACCAAACGCTCACAACTGCTTGAGAGACACCCTTTACATCTCCAGACCTTCTCTAATAGCCTCCCTTCAATTTGCCCAGAGATCACTGGATGATTGATTGATCAGATAGACTGCAATCATCAATGCTTCTACATAGAAACTCTTTGGCAATTTGCTTCAACAATAATCCCGATCATCATTGCATTGTTGTTTGCGGTCATGCTGGATTCGGTGAGCTTGACAATATTTGTCAAAGTATCCCAAATATTCTCCTCTATTTTATGTGGGAATACAATTGAGAGAGACCTCCTTCCCTCCATTTGTTGACAGACATAACTCTGATCTTATTGCAGACAGGCATTATATTTGGTGGGTATATAATCTTTATGGAGTTACAAATATATCCATATACATCAAGGGTCCATAATATATAGTCTTTTGATATATTGTACTGGAACTTGGTTTTTATCAGAGGAATTTCTATATTATATTTTTGGAACTAAAACTACTGCTTTTGGGCTCATTGAGCACCTTTCTAGAGTCCTGTTGTACTAGGCGATCACTCATCTCACTTTCGATTGCCAGTTGTATTTTAATATTATTTCATTTGTTTTATGAGAACCATAGGGCTGAGGTAAGCGAAGCAAAATTGGCAAGAAAATACTCATGGGAAAGGGAGAGATTCATAATTATAAAAGCCTGTTTGGTAACCATCCAAAAAAAATAAATTAATATTTTATTAATATTTTAAATTTATTACAAATTTCAATAACTTTATTTCACATCAAATACAAATTTCAACTTTCAAAATTAACTTTATTTCACATCTAACACAAATTTCAATATTAAAATTAACTTTCTTTCATATCTTACACATCTCCTAATATTAAAATAATTTTTTTTATCATTAACTCTATAAAATAAAATATTTTGTCTTTTTTTTATCCAAAAATAACTCCCAACTAATTAAGGACAAAATAGAGAAAAGGCAGAGGGGTGTTTCAGTCAATGTTATGTTAAAATAGATGAGAATCGCAAAATACTTTTGACAAAAAAGGAACTATGTAAAACAACTTAAAGAATGAGGACTATATGAAACATGAGCCAAACCATGGGAACCGGATGTAATCTACCCTTGGATGTTTTCCTTTCTACTTTTTTTTGGTCAACTATCAACCCTATGGAATTTAAGTTCCTAAAGTTGCAAAATACCTGTTTCTGAAGGTTGGTGTAAGATAATACAAGAGATGTTATTGTTGTTAAATGGGAAGTGCATATTACATAATTAAAGGTGGAGAATAGATGTTTATAGTAAGGACCAACAAATTAAGTCATAAAATTAATTAGTTGACTACAATATGGGTTGAGCTATCTTCTATGTCTAGAAATAGCTCGTGTAGTGTAGTCCTACAGCTGATTCCTTGTGTATGACTGGTCGTCTGCTTCCGTGCTTCTAGAAATTAGAAAGAAAGTAGAACTTTGCCTGGGAATTTTTTTCTGGTGATGATAGTTTCTGACGCAGTATGGTGAAAGGAAGTCATATTTGTATATGTATGCATCGACTTCAGCTGTAGTATTGGCTTTAGTTGTAATCCAGTGGTCATCTTGTTATTCTCTCATCTTGGGTTAACAACAGATATTCTAATCTTGCCTCTTTTGGTGAAATCTGCTAAATGCTTGCCAAACTGATCACTATCTTAAAAAGTTCTTGACTTGTACCTTTGTCAGTAGGGATATCCTCAGTACAGTCATCTAGATTATATTATTAAAGTAGATACAAGCTACTGAATTTTTGAAGTTCCTAAGATATCTCTCTTAATTTCAATAATTATATTTAAATTACTTTTTTCGCTCTCCTCTTCCTCTCTCTCTTTTTTCTCCACTCTCACCTCTTGCCCCTCTCTCTCCCCTTTCTCTCTCTTACTGCTTTCCTCTCTTTCTCTCTAAATTATTAAAATATCATAAATTTGTTTATATAATAAAATAAATTTACTTATACATATATAATTATGTTATATTTTAATTTATTTATAATAATAAATGTAAAGGTAAATATATATATTTTAATTGAACCAATTTAATTACGAGTAAATTAAATTTTCCATTAAAAAAATTAAATTTAATTTAAATCAAATAAAATGCAAGTGAGTTTAGAGTGATTTTTACGTTTAGTGATAACGTATAACTTTTCATTTAATAAAGTTTTAAATAAAGTAACATTCAAATTTTTTATCATATAATTTAAAAAGGATGACTTTTATATTTTTATTTTTTATTTTCTC
The DNA here is from genome assembly GCA_019297695.1 of Apostasia ramifera. Lineage (NCBI taxonomy): Eukaryota > Viridiplantae > Streptophyta > Magnoliopsida > Asparagales > Orchidaceae > Apostasia > Apostasia ramifera. Next base: position 24,568 of record JAEMOT010001682.1, on the reverse strand, counting down.
AAATACAATTTAAAAATTATGAAATTTTAATTCAAAATTAAACTCTTATTAAAGTCAATTTTAACCGGTTAATTATAAATAAACTTTTCAATTGTGAAGCGAATTTAATTGATTCAAATTAACTTTTTAAATTTAAAACTAATTTTGAAATTTAATCTATATTATATTCAAGCTGATGATTTTTTTGTGTTTCTAAACTGTCCTCTATTAATTTTAATAATTACATTTAAATTGCTTTTTTCTCTCTCCTTTTCCTTTCTCTCTCTTCTCTCTCTCCACTCTCACTGCTTGCCTCTTTCTCTCTCTACTCTCTCTCTTGCCGCTGTCCTCTCTCTTTTCTCTCTCTATAATATTAAAATATAATAAATTTGTTTAATAATAAAATAAATTTACTTATTCATTTATAATTATGTTATATTTTAATTTATTTATAATAATAAATATAAATGTAAATATATATTTTAATTGAATGAATTTAATTATCAGTAAATTAATTTTTAATTAAAAAAATTATATTTAATTTAAATCAAGTAAAATACGAGTGAGTTTAAAGTGATTTTTACGTTTAGAGGATATTGCATAGCTTTTTATTTAATAAAATTTTAAATAAAATAACATTCAAATTCTTCATCATATAATTTAAAAACAACAACAAAACAACAACAGCAACCAAGCCTTAATCCCACTAGGTGGGGTCGGCTACATGAATCTTTTGTTTCTATTGCGCTCTATCAGGTACCAAATTCTTATCTAAGTTTAAGTAACTAATATCACTCCTTATAGTTTCTTGCCATGTCTTCTTTGGTCTCCCTCTTTCTCTTTGTACATGGGCAAAATCCAGTAACTCAATTTTTCTAACTGGAGCTTCAATTGGCCTACGATTTAGATGTCCAAACCATCGAAGCTGACTTTCTCTAAGTTTATC
>JAEMOT010001682.1:3323-17363 GCA_019297695.1 Apostasia ramifera | reverse complement strand
AAAAATAAAAAAGGGACCCAGATGATAATTTTTGAAAACCTAGGGACCCCGATGATAAATTTTGAAAACCTAGGGACCCCGATGATAAATTTTAAAAATGTGGACCTGTGTGATAATAACCCTTAAACTCAGGGACCTAGGTGAAATTTGCCCTTTCTCAAATTATAATTTTACCCCTCTTTCTCTCTTTCTTACTACCATAGGGGAGTGGGCAACTCGGGCAAGTCGTCACCTCTCTCTCTCTCTTCTCCCTTTCTCTTTCATGCTCTCGCAAGGGAGCGGGGGGAGGGGGACGGATTGCTCACCTCCCTTCAATTGGAGGAGATTGGCGAAGGCCTAAGAGCGGGCGGTTGCAGCTAGGAAGCGGTTGCTATGAGTGAAGGGAGATAAGAAAGAATATGCAAAAATGATATTTTTAAAATTTTGAAGTATGAATGGTAAAATTGAAAATCTATTAGCGATAACTACAAAGGGGTCTCGTTTGTAATATTAGGTAAATTTTAGGGGCCTATTAGAAAGTCTTTTAAAAACTTTGGGCCAAAGTGTAGTTAGGAATTAACTATAGGACCTTTCAGTAATTATCCCAATATGCAATGCATGACCAACTTTAAATTTCATAACTTGTTTGTGTATAATGTGATGCAGTACATCGCTATGAATTAGGAGATTAAACTAAATTAACCATAATTATGTGAGGTTTAAAATTCACACAAAATGTCTTGGTAACAGTAGTCCACACGTAAACCCAAGAAACTTAAGCAAAGTAAAATGATTAGCCCTTCAAGTTCCTAGAAAGGAATTAACCGGCAGGCATAACTCAAATATCCTATACACGTGGAACAATCTGGTATCCACTCAATGATTGGTAGTCTGATTAAGCTCAGGGAATTATCTAACAGAGCCGAAATTCTTTTCCAAAATTCAGTTCAGCCAAAGGAAAAAAAACAATAATGAGTTAGCCATTATAATATTTTGGTTGAAACAGTGAAGACCGTTAGAAGATCTAACAAAGATTATGCAACTGTCTTTGCTTGAACTTGGAATGCATGTAGAAGATTTAGTCCCAAACGAAAGGTAAACTAAACCAAAGAAACAAACAGTAGCAACAGATAATACTAGCAGGAAAGACAGTTGAAACAATAGAAGCAAACGAAGAATCCAGTGAAACATAAGATAACTAAAGCTCTATGAACTATAGAAGGACCTCAAGCCTCTATTAAAACTTGCAGTCCTGGCCCAATCTGCAACTCTAGAACGAAGTAAGCTGAATTCGGTGCCACCTGTGCAGAATCAGGGTTGAATCAACGCCAATTGCGTCGTATCCAAAGAACTGAAGAACACCTACATCAGCCCCGTACTGTGGTGGTTCCCTCAATCTGTGGTTGCCTACCCAAAATTGCTCTGATCGAAGAACAACCTTTGGTCTAGAGTTGCAGAGTGGGATCCTAATTGGATTCAAACTTTTGGGTCATTTGTTAGGGCCACAGAGCATTTCTTTTGTGAGAACCTAAAAGATGTTGAGGGATTTGAACTCTGGACCTTGAGCTTGGAGCCGTTTAGCTCCTGCTGACCACTAGACCAAGTTATAAAGATTTTTTTTTTTGTTGAAAAGTAGGTTATAAATGGTTAAAGACATAGGCTTTGCCTATTTACTTTTTGCATAACGTATTTTTATGTTATATGAAAGAACTCAAGCGTGCTCAAACCATTTTTAAAGTGCGTCATGAAATTTGCATTCCTCAAAATCAATTTTGAGGTGTAAAATTCTCGTAACTGGCACTTGAAGATTCTAACAGCACAATATTTATAATCTTCTACACAAAGAAAACATCTTAGCTCATACAACGACCCAATTTGAAATCAACTTAAATTTTAAGTGGAATTTCGAGTAGGGTTGCTTATTAGACCAAACTGGACTGGACCAGTTTTGCGTCTTAACAGTGTAAAATCGGTCCAATCTGGTGGCTACTAGTTCTGAAATTGGTCTAGAACTATTTGCAGTAGCATGCAACACAAATTGACTGGATCAGTCTGTTTCTAAATTGGTCTTTTTTTTATTTTTTTCAAATATTTAGTTCTAACAGTTAGTTTTGTTTAATATTTTAGGTTGAACTAGTCTGGTTCTGTCCAGAACTGATCCAGGTCCACTTGAACCATTCTAGATCAATTCTGGACCAGACCCCATTCCCCATGTATTGGGAATCAGTCCAGTATGCTTCGTGACCCTAAAACTAGTTAGAATCAGTCTGGTCTAACTACTTCTGGGTGGACTAGTTCCAACCGAACCAATCTCTGAAGTTCTTGTTTGAATTGGTCTAATAAGCACCCTAAGCTAGCATTACACTTTTTTCAATGTCTAATTCTCAATGGTTTAAACGTGGTCTGGTATCTTTATTCCAGCCAATGCTTTAGGAAAGTAATGAGTATATTTGTCTTTGTAATATGGTTAATATGCATGCTTTAGGCATTCAATGAGATTCAAAAATTGCTGAGCAAAACAAATGGCAAAACCGTTGCCGACGTAATGACAACAGCACCTCTTGTTGTTCGTGAGACCACCAATCTTGAAGATGCTGCAAGGTTTCCCTACCAATATAGCTCTTTATACTATCTTCCTTTAAAATGTCAAAAATATGACTTTAATATTCTTATCTGTAGGTTATTGCTCGAAACTAAGTTCCGGCGACTCCCAGTCGTTGACAGCTCTGGAAAACTGGTATGCTTGATTTCTATTTTGGATAAATTATACTTAGCCAGCATTTCACATGGGCTAACAATTTTTTAATTGTTTCAATTTGTCCCTTTCCTACTATATTGATTTTGTGCAAGTCCGTGAGATTTCTAATCCATTAAAATGGCTATCTAAAGTGATGTCAGTTGTGTAATTGACTAAATTGATGTACCCTACTCCCCTCTTCTCTTCCCCTATCACCTCACCCGCTTCTCCTTTTTATCCCCATTGCCCCCTTTCTCCACCCTATCTTTTTTTGTGAATTTTAACACCATATTTAAATATTGTAAAAGCCAGATCAATTTAAAAAACAACATATTGTCTAGTCATGGTCTAACCAATAATTCACCATTATTTCTAAAAATTTGAAAGGACAAGTGTAAATAGTATCAAATATTCACAATGACAAACTTATTTATTTTATTAATTCATTGTCATTATGACATTATGAAACAATACTATTATAGAAACATATTATTTTTGTTATATTTATCTGTACATCGCGATCTCCTTTTCCCTACTTGAAAATTGTAGTACCTGAGACCCTAGTACTCGAGCAAGTTTCTCCTCGTTGGGCTAGGAGAGCACCATGTATTAATTCATTATGTTTTGATTTGTTCTCATATTCAATTCAATTTTTTGACATCGAACGGGACTGGATGACAGTTAGTCTTTGGTAAGATCGGTCAGTCCAACCTGTTCTTACGACAATACTAGGACTTGCAAAGAGATTAAATGATTGTAAGAACAATTCAAATAAAAAATAAACCAATGTTAAAGAGGGGCCAATAGATCTTCGTGACTCCTCACTTTTTTTTAATCCTCATCCATTTTGTTGGAATTTTGAGTGCTTGTGCTTTATTATCGTTTAGATTGGGATCATTACAAGAGGTAATGTAGTCCAAGCTGCACTACAGATGAAGCATGCAGATGATAAGAGAGCACAAGAGTAAGGAATGCTCCGTTTCTGCTATTTGATCATTTTATATCATTCTTATATTATTCTACCATGTTGCTAGCAGTTTTATATTTAGATTTATTTTCATGTACTGCATTTGTCTTTAATGGCATATTAGCGGGACGTTTAAGGTGGTTTGATTTCGTAGCACCAGAGCTTTGTTGCACATAAACGAGACATTAACTCGATATTGATTCACCTTAGCTCACATAAATCTACAACTGAATGAAGGAGAGATTGGTATACCCAATCATACATTAGTTTAACTTTGAGATCTTGTTGTTGTAACACTATTGTGTTTTTTTAGCTCCTCTTCACCGGGTTTCAATTTTGATTTCAGAACGAGTTATGGAACTTTAAACTTCATATTTAGAAGTTTTAAGCAGCATTCAAATTTTAACAGTTACTATGTTAGTGAAGTTCAAAAAAAAAAAAAAAAAAAATCTTGATGGAAAAAGTTCAAACATAAATATGCATGTTTAACTTGGGAAGCATTTGAATATTTGCCATAAATAATCTATATTTAAATGTCCCAAAAGAGATGGAATTCTAATAGTGAATAATGAAAATGCTCTACACAATTATAGTTGTAAACAAATAATCTTTTTAAAATGGGATCTTATGAATAGGTTGGGCCACTCTAAGCTAGTTTGAGAATTGTGAAGTCGAAATCATACATGGAGCATTTTTTATGTAACATAATGATGAATGATTTCACATTAAAAAGGAATAAAGTTTTTCTAACATCTTTTAGGAATAAGACTGCTAGGCTAACATGTGACAAATTAAAGTGGATAATATCGTAGCGTCTAAGGTTAGATTGACTGTGATAGAAAGTGTTGGTTATGTTCTTGCATTTATGACAAAAAGAAAGTGCCGAGTTCTTACAACGAAGTTAGCTAGTTTTAATTTAACAGTAATTAAACCGCAAATGCAATATGCTCATGATCATTTGAAAGTAGGATGAAGTAGAACTCAATTAGTTTGGATTTGATCAAGTTTTTGAAGGAAAGAATCTAGATGGCTTGAGGCAGCATTCATTCACTCAAGCATCCTGATCACAAAATTATAAGAAATAATGGAAAATATCCAAAGAACATAAAATTTATGTGAAATTATTAATTAAGAAAATTTATGTTGCTCAAAGGCAAGAAAGAAGATCTACTATTAAATATAAAATTTCTTTGAGGGAATATATGAGATGAATACGTTAAAAAAAAGAAGAAGAAGAAAGACTAATGTAGGCTTATGATTGATTTTTTTTTGTTCCGCTAAAAAAATAGCTAACCTAAGATAAAGATGAGATGAAGCTTTGAAGGTCTTCTTGAAATGTCTAGCTACTTTGTCACCCTTTCTCTAAGATGAGGAGAAGCACAAGGGAAGTGGATGCGACCATGCCTCTTTCACTTTGTCATCGTTTTGAGTAGAAGATGGTCACTTTCGAAGGGAGAATCCTCGTTTAAGTTATTCTATAGTTATTTTTAGGTTTACTCGAAAGTGGAGTAAGATGCTTCTAATGGGAAGTGAGTCCCAAGCTTTTTGTCATTTATGTACCTATTTTATCATTACTAATCGGTCACGTAGTAACAACTTATACTCGATATGAGTTGGTGACCTTTCTGTCTGAACATTTGAACTTCTCATTTTTTACACGACTCTCTCCACCATTGATGAGAAAATGGTCCCCAATCTTAGATTGCTCTTCTTTGATTTCACAAAAGAGAGGGACAGAAGAAGGCAATAAAGTGGGTTCTATTATTCATCTCAACAATGAAGAGAAAAGGTACCAAAGGAGAGCTATTGATAGCAAATCAAGTAGTGGAGAGGAAGGTCAGCCTTGAAGAACATCATCTGATGTTAATGTTGAATGAAGTATTTAATCAAATTAAATGATGAGATTTATGCAAAATATGATATAAAACTAGGAATATTTCACAGAATATAAAATATAATTAATTTTTATCTTGTGAAATACAATTAGGTAGTTAAATAACAATTGGGTTCCTCTTCTGATATTATCTAGTTAAAATATATTTTTAAAATCTTTTAGATAAAAAAATTATATTTTTTAATATTATGATATAAAATATAACTATTTTATTATTAAAAAATATGTTAAATGTAAAAAAATTAAAATATGTGTGAGATGTAAAATAAAATTATTTTTTAAGATAAAAACTTAGAAATAAAATTAATTTTTAATATTAAATTTATATATATGATATAAAATATTATTAATAGTATTTTTAAAAGAATTTTAAGTTTTTTTTTCAACTACACAAAGCTAGTTTAAATTGATGTATAATTAAATTCTTTTAATTTTTAAATTTAAAATAACATGCAAATAGGATCAATAATATTAATAAAAAATGTAATAAATAATATTTCTCTAATTAATAGATTAATTAATTTAATAATTATATTAATATTTTAAATAAAGATAATATTCAATCTATTAAATAATTTAATAAAATATTTTTTTATTAAATATTAGAAAATTTATTTAAATATTATTTAAAATTAAAACACTAATTTGATTTATTTAAAAACAAGAGGGATAAATTCAAATTAGAATGATCTAATTATTATTAATCTTATACTTATCCATAGATTTACAAATACACATACACATCTGTAGTGGTTAAATGAGCATTAAGGTAACATTATATGTACATCCCACATAGGACTGTTAACAATTCAATTTTGAGCCGATCCGACCTCGGCTCAAGATTGAATTGAAAATTTTTGATTCGATCCAAAGAATGAATGAGGAGAGTTCGATCCAATCTCGATTTGAGCTGAGTCTGGCTCATTTGTTATTGATTCAAGCTCGATTCGAGCCAAAATCGATTCAATTTTTAATCTTTTATTCAAATATTATGTATAAATATATTTGTTCATTCAATCAGCTTAAATTACGGTCATTCGCTTTAATCTATTATTTAAAAATAAAAATAAAAAAATAATTTATAATAAATATAATTTAAATGATTATAGAGAAAATTTTAATGAAAATCTAATAAAGACTTTCAATAGACTACTGAAAAAAATTACATATTAAATTTAATTACATATATAAATATATATATAATAATAATTTTTATTCTTTTAATCGATCTGTTTTTGAGCCATCTCAATCTGATCCTATGCCAGCTCAAGATTGAATTGATAAAATTTTCAAGCCAAAAAAATAACTTGTTAATCGACTTATTTAGATTAAATCGAGCTCAATTCAATTCAAATTTTGATTTAATTTTCAAGCGATCTTCGATCTTCCACATTTAAAATACATTTAATTGCATCCTTAAACAGCATTCCAATGATCAAATTAAATGCATCTAAATATAGATCTCTATGGCCTCCTCTTTGTCTAAAGCTTAGACAAAAATAAAGTCACAAAAAGAAGCCAAATAATGGAGGAACTCAGTTCCTCCACAAAGGCTGATACTGGAATCCTGATGATGCTGCTGCTGCTCCAGTTGTGGAGGCAAAGATATGTCGATGGCCGCCGTCCGACATGGCCGGAGCTTCGGGCCAAGTTCGCCGCCAAAAAAACTCCTTACCAGCAAGGGGGAGAGTAAAATCTCCAATGCTACAATTTCTGGTGCCACTCGAAAGCTGCAACTTTCAAATTTTATCAAGAAAAAAATAACAAGTTATCGAAACCGTCATTTTTTTACATATATGTCACGTTAAACTTATCTTTTACGTATTTAACCATTCAAATGAAAGAATTTACATAAACATTATTAAAGAGGTTGGATGAGTTTACAACAAATACATTTCAAATGACTTGATGAATGCAACTTCTAACTTTAATCTGTGATGAATATAGATCACTGATAAGTTAAAAGATCTTTCATTCTAACTCAAAGGGATTTAAAATAGCAAATTTCAATATTTATGATCCGCGATACTAAGTTGAATCATCCAGCTATCTCGAATCACAAATCCAAGCTTAATGGGTAACCAATGCTTCAATGGTGGAGGTGGAGGTATCGTGTCAGCAGAGAAGGAAACTAGTGAAACTTCAAATTATCGGGTTGAAACCGAACAAGTCTATCATAACTCACGCAGAAGAGGCCATGGAGCCAAGAGATTAACTCCAATAGCACATTGAATTAGACAATGCTAAAACCCCGGGCCAATAAGTTGGTTCAAGAGAAGACACATTGAAGAGATTTCGATATATGACATTTTAAAAATACTCGAGAGAACTCAACCTTAGCGTCAAAGTCATGTGAGACCACAATAGAGAAACCTCCCAAAGGAACATCGTAGGAAGCACCACGGTGCAATGGTATCTAAGTAAGAACATCTCGGAGAAAGCTTACTAATTGCCAACCATTCATACTCAAGCAATGCACTTTTAGCCCCTATACACTTCAGACATGGCTCGTAAGACAAAAAAATTTATAAAATAGTTGTCCACAATATATAGGATAATAAATGGCAAAATACGACAAAAACATATAAACGGATCCAATAAGGAAATCTAGCTCGATAAAATGCTTCCTTTAAATACTAGTGTAAACCCTAAAATAACAATTGTGGGATTCAATGAATTTTCACACTCCAATGTTCTTCTTCTTCCTTGCCTCCTCTTACCTTTTTCAAGTGAAACTCCCAACAAGTGTGACAATAAGAAAGAGAAAGAGAAACCAAACCCAATCCGAAGTATGAAGCTAGGGCATTAGTTGACAAAATTAAGCTTGTCGGAGAGCAAATGCTTCGACGGGAAAGTTATTGTGCATGCAAGCAGGGAAAGTCTCAAACCTCAGGCTAGAACCAATAATTCTAAGTCAAGTAAAAGAAGTCTCGGAACTAGGAGAGAACCAAGTATCAACTCTAATAGCACATTTGAGCTAAGAGAGGATAATAAAACCATGAGCCTAAAAGTTGGAAGAAATCTCGAGGAGAAGCTCTGCCTTGGCGCCAAGGAATCACTCAGGTCAAGCGAGAAATACTGATAGAACAACTCGACATGAGACCTACTAAAGGCACCATAAAAGAAGTGCCAAAAGCTCAACGATATCTCAAACCCAAACATCTCGAAGATAAGCGAACAAGGCACAAAAAAACTGTTAAGTACTCGTCTATCGTACACAGGGAAGAATGTAAATGTGGAAATGGGACAACTAGTTCCAAAACAAATAAATAAATTTTGCATATATTTGAAGTTGAACCAGTTGGTGATGATTGATGAACTGCGGCCGATTGAGCTGAAAAACGAATTGGCTTGTTTTCCCTAGTTCAAGCAGCATAACCTTGTCTTCATACTAAAGTTTAAGAAGTTTTAATTGCATAAAATTGGTCTTTAAACTAATTTTGAAATAAAAATGTTTAAAAAAATGAAGGATTTTATACCTTGGGCTTCGTGTTTCTCAACAGAGTAGATCCAAATTCAACTGGCATCAAACTCTCATCTTCAATTTGTTCAAGGTGGCTCCTTTTTGAGCTGATGCTTCCCAGAGTGAGGTCCAAATCATGATCATTGAGATTTTCTGCAGTAGTTCAGTAGCAAATGTTAGAAGCATGAAAAATGTGATCCAAATTCGATGTGCTCTGCCATCGTCCACATACAAATTAGTCAAAAGTTTACGCCTTGTTCGGTTCAAGATTTCAGCCTAATTTAAGATCAAATTGATACGGGCCGTTTGATTGGCAATGAGATTGCATTGCCCTAGCACTACAAGTCATTTCGCTGTCAGCGAGATTTCGTTTTCTAATATCAGGTCATAAACCATAACTCGGGTCTTAAATATGACTTGAAAAACCTTGTTAACGACCACAGCTAACCATTAATCTATTCGACGTACGTAAACCCAATGATCTAGTTGGACCCAGACTCAAAAAATTTCATCGCATTTGGGGGCATCAAATGCTTACCTCTGGAGTTAATCTCTTCATTATAGCTCTTGGGGTCAAAGTTTGTGAGAGCTTCCTCTCCATTGCTTCTAATTGCAGCTTTATCATAAGCTCTAAAGAACCACAACAAGAAGAGAAAAGATTCAGATATAAGATAATTAAGTCTTGATCTTCTTCATCATTTTTGGTTATCAGACTTTCATACCTTGCAGCCTCTAATTCAGAATCAAACAGACCTAAATACACATATCTGCAAGAAAAATATCTCCTATGCATCAGATTGAAATAGACTGAAAAAAGAACTATAACGCCACCCTCGCATATTTACACATATAACACTCAAATCTTTTAAACATAGATATAATATTTGATGATACTACCATAATACATAAGGGGTAGCAGCATTGTATTGCATTGTTACTTACCCCAACAAAATAAGTAACAACGATGTTATGTTTGAGTCGTTTAAAAAATATGCGATATCTTGTGGATAAATAAATAGATTATGATGTTATATGAAAATCTCCCATTAAATTTAACTTCGTGAGATGATTAAGAAGAGTAATGCGTACTTCTTGCCAAAGAGTTGACCTAATCTAGCCTCCCATCTCCCACATTTGTGGAGAGTTACTCCTCTAAACATGGAGCTTCCTCGATGAACCCCAGTGCTCTGCCTTCGAAGAACATGGACGAACTCCTCCTTTGACAGATTACCCATCTGCCAAAGGTCAAAACTTAGTCTTAATCAGGCTTTTCAAATTATTTTGTGTTCATAAGTTCAATGAAGGATGGTTACCAGTTTCAGTTCATCATCATAATCACTCAGGTTGAAGTTAATGTCAGCTTCAATGCCGCGGAATTTAATGGCTGCTTTGTCGTAGGTTCTGCATATCACAGCTCTATTTAACTGAATCTTATTGAAGAAGAAGAAGAAGAAGAAACGATTGAATTATGAGATAACTGAGCTTGAGCTACATATCACAGCTCTATTTGACTGAATCTTATTGAAGAAGAAGAAGAAGAAACGATTGAATTATGAGAAAACTGAGCTTGAGCTACATATCACAGCTCTATTTGACTGAATCTTATTGAAGAAGAAGAAACGATTGAATTATGAGATAACTGAGCTTGAACCTTACAGCTTGCAGTCATGAAATCACAAAGGTAGAGGAAGAATTATCAGTGCCTGAGGAGGAAGAAGAAACAATTGAATCCTATAGCTCAGGGTGATAAGATTATTGGTGCTTGATGGAGGAGAAGAAAAACAAGAAGCGCTATGAGATTATTACTGCTTGAGGAGGAAGAAGAAGAAAAAGAAACAATCATTACTGCTTGAGGAGGAAGAAGAAGAAAAAGAAACAATCAGGATTATAAGGCTATTTAGTACTTGAGGAAGAAGAAATAGCTACCTTGCAGCGGCCTGGGCTGTGTCGAAACCTCCTGAACAAGATTATGAATTGCCACAGTGAAACTTTTGAATCGTAGATCTTCAAGAGGGGAAAAAAAAACAAACAAACAAAAACAGTATTTGTTTAATGGAAAGGCTCACCTAAATATACTTGTTTCCCACAATCCCTAAAGAAAAGGTTGAAGGAATGATGAGAAGAAAAGAAGAAGGAAGAGAAATGATCTGAAAACAGGGAAGAACTTCACCAGATATGAGATTCCCACCGGCCGGTCCTCCGGTAGAAGGTGACCCCGCGGTACTGCGAGCTCCGGGACCTCGGGCCCCGCCTGCTCTTCTTCATTGGCTGCGACGGCTGCGTGACGTTCCCCCCCGGCAACTTTTCAGGCGGCTTCATGCCTAACCAGTTGGCCTTTTCGGGCGGCCGTTCACTGATCGGGAAGAACTGGCGAGTGACGCCGGGCTCTGTTTCGCCGGAAAAGCTCTCCTCGTGGCCGCTGCCGATTGAAAGCTCCGCAATGTCTACGACAGAGGAGCTCGAGTTTTCGGTGGTATCGCCACCGCAGGCGGAACGGACCTCCATCTCCGGCGAATCGTTGAGATCCCACATCTCTCGCCTCCCAACCAAAAACGCAATCTTTTCCCCGGCTTCTGCAGAAGATTCCTCTCCGCCGGCACTCTACCGCCGGCAAAACCCTACCTTTCGTTACTTTTCTCCCAAAGCAGGGAAAGAAGAGAAAACACTCCCTCTCTCTCTCTCTCTCCCTCTCTCTCTCTCTCTCTCCCTTCTCTTCTAAAAACAACAGGAACAGAGGACCGCTGTCTGTGTGTCTCTCTCTCTCTCACTCCCTAAGCACCTTTTCCAAAGCTCAATATCTCGACTCTCATGGCGGAGAATGGGAAAAGGAGGAAGCTGAGGGGGTATAAAAGAAGCAGAGGAAGAGCCTTTGCCAATTACTACCAATTCCCACGTTAATCAAATCGAAGAGCATGATCATGCGTCGCTTCGTTCCCAGATTTTTAATCCCTTGCCCTGTTTGGCAACGATGACTAAATTAGGATCAAAATGACATTGATTTAAAAAAAATTAAAATTATTTAATTATTTAATAAATTTTAATTTTAAAAAAAATATTATTTTATTTTACATACTTAATAATTTTTAATAAAAAATTAATTTTATTTTACATCCTAATCAAAATATTCGATTCAAATATTTTGATCTATAATATGAAATAAAGTATATATTTTTATTAAAAATTATTGAATATGTGAAGTAAAATAATTTTTTTTTATATTAAAATTTGTATAGAATGATTAAAAAATTTTATTTATTATTATTATTTTTATTTTTTAAATTAGTATCACTTTGGTCCTGATTTGGTCCTCACGCCAAACAGAGAAAGCCTAAAAGCGACCCCTTAATAAGTTTTTTTTTTTATAATTACCAATATGTCATACTATTTCACTTTATTTATACTTTATTTATTCATTCTTAGTTAATTACGCTATACACACTCAAAATATTATGAAATCTTACATACACACACTTAAGTTAAAACTCAATCAAAATCTATTTGAAAAAAAAATTCATTAATAAATCATTAAAAATATATTTTTACTCTTAATAGTACATTTTTTTCTTCCTCAATATCACACTAAAGCGCTGATCTGTCCTAAAATCAATTCACGTCGCGGATGTCTCATTCCCTTGCCACTACCTAAACATCAAAGTTTTAAGATTTTCACTCAAAATATATTTAAATATCCTTAAAATAATATGATGAACGATTCAAATTTTTTGTAACTTAATTATAGTTAGATTATTAAAAAATTATAATTGTCCATTATAATAAAAACAAGTGAAAGTATGTGTATGTAAGATTTTATAATATTTTGAGTGTATATAACGTAATTAACTAAAAATGGATGGGTATCACATAAATAAAGTGAAATAGCATGGTATGTAGGTAATTATCCTTTTTTTTCTCACGCAGTTAATTGTTTCTTTCTTTTTAAATTTTATTTTATGAAAAATTTTATGTCAAATTTTACAAATTTTTAAATTATATTTTAGTCCCTACTTTTTAAATAAATCCTATAACTTCTATGACAAAATTTCCTACTCCTATACAATTTAGTTCTAAGAAAATTGAATTGATTGTATTGCTAAATATACATATCTACATGTACATAAATACACAAAATTTGTTAGTTAAATATTGGTTTCCACTCAAACCAATTTAAAAAAGATTTCAACTGAAATTCGATAATTTCGATAGTTTCGACTGAATTTCAATTAGCTGAAACCGTTAAAACTTATTTATCAGCCAAAAATAATATTCAATAATTATTATTAATAAATTTAATTTTAAATTTATAAAATTTAAATAATTTATATAAAAAATTTAAAAATATCAATATCGAAATTATTGAAACTACCGAGATGCATTTATCTTGTTACAGAAATTAAAATCAAAATTAAATTTTAAAACCTTACTATGCATGTATTCATATATTTATATACTTAAAACTGTGTATATTAAAATTTTGCACATATGTAAATATATAAGTATGCAATATCAGTGCATCTATCTATACATATTATTATTTTAAAAATATTATTCAGGTCCCTGAAGTTTGAGTATAGTATTAAATAGGTTTACGATTTCAAATTTTTTTTAATAAGATCCTAAATTTTAATATTTTTTATAAAAAATAATTTTAAATTCCTTAAATTTTCAATTTCAGTTTAAACGTTTCATTTATATAATAAATGACTTTGCATGTAAAATAATCATTTTTGTTTTTTTTATCAAAATAATCCTTTTCTGTTAAATTTTGTTAATTTTACTATGTATTGGAATCTGATGATTGAAATAATTTTATACCTATATACTAATTTATTTATTTTTATAATAATCTATACAACTTATTAGAAATATGTAGAAAAACTCTTTAATAAAAAAGAAAAAAATTAAGAACCAGTTTATTATCCTATTCATAATTAGATCAGTTATTGAATTGATTGAATTAATAAATTATTATTTATTAAAAATTTTTGTTAGAATAATATTAT
>JAEMOT010001681.1:316860-346996 GCA_019297695.1 Apostasia ramifera | reverse complement strand
AAATTAAATTATAATTTTTATGATTAAAAAAATTTAAAATAATATTAATTATGTTCAATACATTCTTTATATTTTTATATATTATATGATAATTATTAGAAAAGAAATAAAATGTTAAATACAGAGATAAATATAGAGAAATAAATTAAAATATTATATATATATTTTTGAAATAAATAAAAATAAAGTAAAATAAAAAACGTAAATTATAAATTTTATTATAAAACATAAAAATTAAATTATAAATTCACTTTAAATTTACGCATATGATACTTAATTTAAATTTAATTTCATTTTCTTTTAATTTAAAATTAATTTATTCTATTTAATTAAAAAATATATTTAATTTTATATTTATAATATAATTTATTATATTTGAGAGAGGTGGGCGGCTCAGGAGAGAGAGAAGAGAGAGGGAGAGGAGAGAGAAGGAGGCTGGGGTGGAGTTAATTTTATATTTATAATATAATTTATTATATTTGAGAGAGGTGGGCGGCTGTGGAGAGAGAGAAGAGAGAGGGAGAGGAGAGAGAAGGAGGCTGGGGGTGGAGAGAGAGAGAGAGAGGGAGAGGAGAGAGGGAGGCGGCGGCAGGAGAGAGAAAGTTTGAGAGCAATTTTTTTAATAAAAATTTAAAAATAAATAATAAAAGATATCCTAGAGAATAAAAATAAAGTACAATATGATAGCTTTAATTTTTTGGACTTGAACTTCTTTGTCTTTAATAAGATAATTAACCTGTAAGCACATCAATAATACTGGAGTATTTGGTATAATGAAAATTAATAGGGTTCCACAGTTCATACATCCATATGAGAGGTTTCCATACCAAGTAGATGATGATAGTTTAAACACTAAGGGGGAGAGAAATAGGTACCAAAGTGGATTCAAACCACAATCCAAGAGGGATTCGACATCAAAATGGATAAGAGTTCAATTTGGTAAAGGAGGTGACGGTGGCACTACGAAGCGGTGGCAGTGGCAGCCAGTAAAAGCGGTAGGGAAAGGGCAAAAGTGATGGCAGCGACGCCTGGTCGGTTGGCAGCCGAAGGGCTCTAAAGGGGTCAACAATAGTGGGGGGTATTCCACTTCACTATAAAGCATAAGTATGATTTGACAATGCAGATACAATATGATATTGATACGATGATATAACAAACTTAAAAAAAGTAGGAAATGAATATGTTAGGATACGACAGCTACATATATGTGTGTATTGAACTTTCTTCAAAACGAATTATATTTTTTCAAATATTCTTGTTACCACTAAAAGTTACATTATAGATAATTTAACTTGAAAAAATAAAAATATTTCAATAAATACTGAATTTTAAAAATATTAAATTTAAAATAATATTATAAAGTTTGTCTAATTACTTTTTAACTAATCACATATTATCTAAATGAGACGAGAGTTTAAATATATATTAATATATTAGAATTAGTTTCAATTTAAATTTGATTTAAATCAGTTACCTTGATGTAAATAGGATACAATTGATAAATAATATAAGTTTTATGACCTAAGTCCTAATATATTGATTTAATCAAAGTAAATTTATTGTTTGGGTAAAAATTTCAAACTAAAAATTAGGGAGAGTGAGGAGGATCGATGGGAGTATTAAGAGGTGGTGAAGAGTATAGCTAAAAAGGAGAAAGGACTTCCTTTGAGATCACCCAGGAAGGAGGAAAGGTTGAAGAAAGCTCCAACTCTCCCAGGGAAGCTTTGCCAAAAAATGGTTAGTTGAACAAGGCCAAAAGATCATAGGTGAATAGTAGATTTACAATGCTAAGTAAGTTTGGGAAGTTAGAGTCCGGAGATCGGAACCACTCTTTCCTCATAAACGAGAGTATTTATCGTGAGGAGGTGGTGTGTGAGGTTTGGTGCGCTAGGTGACTCTTATTAATGGGGCAACGGCTAGGCAACGTGGGCAGTGATAAAGCCTGCCCGCGCTGCCTGACAATGCAGGAATTAATGACGAACCTCTCCTTTGTCCTTAAAGGTGGCAATCATAGGATAAGGTTATGATGTGACAAGCTTGCTGGCTAGTTATCTATTTGATCCCCCTATTTGGCTGGTTCTGAGCTGTTCGGCCATTGGACTAAACCCAAGCTGGTCTCTTGAATTTGTTCAAGAACATAATTTGAGTGATCTGTCATAAGATTAAGGCAAACCTGCCCACATGTCATGACTGGATGACGTGGTAGATTTTTCTCTTAACATGCATGTTCCCTTTTCTTCAAGTCTCTATCTTAGTAAATAGATAAAACAAAAAAAATTAAAGTCTTATTCTTTTTGCAATACAAGTTTTATTGAGTTAAAGAAATAGCATGATCAGTGTCTAACAAAAGTAATGATACGGTATTGGTTGAGATAGAAAAAAGAGCAACGTCATTATCTGTAAGACAATGAAAAATAGTCGACTAAAGTAAAAGACGCAATAACTTGCATGAGCCTAGTGTATTACTCTCTTAATTTTAACATTCGAGTTTTTGCATGGGTCGTATTTTATGTATGTGATATTTTTTTTATTTTTTGTCATGTGGGTTAGACCGAATGTTTTAACATTTGTACTTCTAATTAGAAGTTTCGGATAAGTGTCAAAGAAGTATCAAATTTTTAAAAATAAAAAATAAAAATGATATATCATGTGGCATATTAGATATGTATTGGTGAAATGTTGAGGATTATCGGGGAGTATCACTACTTAATACGAATATGATAAGGATACGTTAAGTTTCACGAAGTATCGTTGTTTTGTAGCCACTTTACCCCTAATTAAGAATACACAATATCCAAAGCTTAGTTGGGGCTTTAAAACTCCCAACACTTCTCCAAAAATATTTTTATCAATATTTTATATTATTTTCACATCATTCACAATTTAAATATTAAAAATCAACTTTATTTCACATTTTGCACAAATTTCAACTTTAAAAAATAATTTTTTTGACTTTTTATATGTAATTCAATAAAACAAATTAACTTTATTTCACATCCAATGCAATCCTCAATAATAAAATAACTTTGTTGCACATCACAACATTAAAAAAAAAAATTTCAAATATCCTTAAAACTTACTCCAATTAAATGAGGCATTAGGCTATTTATAGCCAAACCCTAACAGTGTCCATCATTAGATCACTATAAATTGATCTAAGGGCTAAGATTAGAGGAGGGCTGGGCTAGAGAAGGGCTATTGGGCCACCATTTCAAATGGGCCCAATAAATCCTTACCAAAGTTAGCCCAATGAACATAAAATCTCTTCCCAAAAATCTAGAAATACAATCCTCTCACCTCCCCACCTCACATAATATGTACATAATCAACTATATAAAAGTGCACAAATAAATATAACAAAATAAAAGTGCAACATAAAGGTAAGTATGTGGTGGTGACAGGATCACTCGACAGGTTGTGCTCAGCATTGTCTACAGAGCTGGCGTCGAGGTGCTCTGTATTGTCATGCGATAGTGTAGATATATTAATGTTCTACTTTGGTAAGTATGTGACTAAGACTATATATATGTAGTATTTCAATGTTTGTGTTCATAAACTGCCTTCCATCAGTGCCCCACAACAGTTTTCTGGTATTAATAAAAAGTCTTGGTGACTGACAACTAAGCATAAAATGCAAATTTGCATATTGAGATGATTCTATTTTTTATATAGAAGTCTTCCAAGAAACAATATGCATAAAATGTTTTTTCCTGATTAGTAGTATAATACATTGCTTTTTTGGTCCGAGGATAGTGGAATTATGGATTTACATAGCTTGCACTTCGGCATTACAATGCTTTTGTTAAGAATATGAATACTTGTCTTATTGATTTTACTTGAAATTTGAATGTTGAGCATTAGGTTTATAATTATGGGTTTTTGATTCTTACCTACTGTTTCCTCTCTTTTGAGATGCAGCCAGCTGGGTGGACATTAAAGCAGGAATGGCTACCTGCTGGTTGGTTATGTCTGGTAAGCTCATTTTAAATGTATTTAGTGAATTTGTTTTCTTTTCACCACATGTTTATTTTTTTTTAATGTAGTATATATTTAATTCGATTAGGTATGTGGTGCTGCTGACAAGCAAGTACTTCCTCCAAATTTTATGAAGCTTGCAAAGGATGCATATACTCCTGATGTAATAGCAGCTTCTGATTGCATGCTTGGTAACATATTTTTTTAAATGCTACTTTAAAATTCTTTTATGCATGCAAAGATATATTATTACTGGTATGATGGGCTTGTCCCTTATTTCAGGCAAAATAGGCTATGGTACTGTCAGTGAAGCTTTAGCGTACAGGTTACCATTTGTCTTTGTGCGGAGAGATTATTTTAATGAGGAGCCATTTCTAAGAAATATGTTGGAGGTTGGTTGCATTATTCCTTTTGGTTATACAATCTAGAATTAGTATGTCATGCATCCTATTAACATTTACTTGGCCAATCTTCTGAGCAGCATTACCAGGGAGGTGTTGAGATGATTAGGAGGGATTTACTAACTGGACATTGGAAGCCTTATCTTGAGCGTGCGCTGGCTCTTAGGCCATGTTATGATGGTGGCATAAATGGGGGCGAGGTATTCTCTTTATGATATGTTTAACATAGTGACGGGCTCAAATCATTGTGGCCTGGCAGTTCTTGTATGATATCTGTATCTTTTGTAGTATCCCTGTGTTTGGAATTGTTTGCTTTCTTAGAACAGACAAGCAAGAATAATAATGCTGTTCGTTAGCTTGATGAAAATGTTCGATAGTTGTTGGAGGGCTGACTCTTCATGGAAAATTTAGCCATTCCCCTGAAATCTCATACATGACTGCTAATATCTTAATGACAGTGTGCTTATCCAATTACTTTCAAGTATGCGACTAAGGTTATCATCACCAAGTAAATAAAACATCATTTGTGTAATCACCATTGTTTCTTGGTTAAAATAACATACATGCAAGATATTATGCAGAAAGTTGATTTCTTTTTGGAAGGTGCCCTACGCCTCGTATTAAGCAGTATGAAAATATATCTAGTTAGATTCCCATTGTGGATATATAAAAATCAATGGGAATGGGGATTCCCCTCTCCTAAGTAAAAATCATCTAAGGTGGCTAAGTTAAATAATATGCTGCGCCATTTACATTCTTTGGTACAAAAGAGAGTTTGCATGTAGAGAATGGAGCAAGAATTGTGAAAATCCTAGCATGTGGTCCTGCTTGTGGCTAGGCCTACTGTTGTTAGGTTACCCAACTCCTTGCTCTTGGGCTTGCTAGCTTCTGTTCTTAGGTGAGAGGCTTACCTATTCTCGATTCATCCTTTGTTGCATCATTTGGAGCACTTCCATGGAGTCACCTTCTCTTTATATTTCTTGTAACTTTTTTTTGCTCTTCTTGCACCTTTTTTTGCTCTTCTTGCTATTGCCTCCAAGTCCAAGAGAGGTTTTTTTTCTACCATGAGGAGCCACTTTCCACCTCCCTGTACAAGTGAGTCTGCATAGTCTTTAATGATGTGGTTTGCTCGAACTACTCAATTTACCTGTATTGATCCGTCAAAGTTGATTTTAATCCAACCAAAAGGGGAGGATCCAATGATCCCTAGATGTGATACATTGCCACAAAAAGGCAATTGGATTCCAGCGGCTCCTATGTTGGTTCAAATATTCCATGCACTTTGATGTTCCTAGCTCTTCAATAGTGGTAGAGGGTTGCAGCTTCCCAGCTCAGGTGCCTATCATGCTTGTTTGATTTGGTTGCCTGGGCACCATCTCAAGTTTTTCCAGTAAAGAAAAGGTTTGTGGAAATAAACCCTTCTTCTGTTGTAGAAACCACCTCCCCTCATGTACAACTTGCACTCCATGCTGAAATGATACAAAGTTTTCCTCCACTCCACATCCATAGGGACATAGATTAGATGTGGGTTGCCCCTTCTAGGCAGCCATGACATGGGGAATTTAGGCACATAGTTGATAGTTGGTAATTGGTCAACTACTGGATCAAACATTTTTCTTGTAAAACATCTTTGAATGAACGCTAATGTGTACTTGAGGGTTTGCTGTTGAATTCGTATATACATAAGATAAGAGTTTTAATAATATAGAATTAAGTAAATGTTAGATGAGTCATTTCAATATATTGCTTAGGGCTTTTTAATCCCATAGCTGCAACTCAGTTGGGTGTTTATTTGATGGATGCATTATAATCCTATTTCCCCTTTCTCGCTTCACCAATACACAAGTAAGGGAAAACAGCTCGAATTGAGCAAAAAAAGAGAGCAGCAGATATAGAAGTTTGTGTGGTGCCTTGATCCTTCTCACTTTGGTTTATCCTGTACTTATTTACTTATATGTAAGCTTAACTTGTGAAGCAAACGGAAGGGACGGAGCACATGCATTGAATTTTGATGCTATTATGAACTGGTTTGAGTATGCGTCAAATTGGATTTTGTTTTATCTTAGTTATTCAGCAAAAATCTCTATTTTTTTCTGCGGAATCATATATTTATAGTAATTATGTTATTCTGTTGACAGGTGGCTGCTCGAATATTGCAGGATACTGCCATTGGAAGAAAATATTTATCAAATAAGGTAGATGATATGGATGATTGTTTTATGTTCTCGTTTCACTTATACCTACTTATTAAGTCATTCTCCCATTATTCCACCTCTTGATTGTTCTTCTAGCTTCCACTAATTCGTTGACTTGGAAATATTTTAGGCTTTGTAGGACATTTTATGCTTGTCCAGCCAAATTTTTCAGTTCAGGTGGAAATAGTAGCAAATGTCACTGAATTGCTCTGCAACCAAATTTCCAACTTGCTGTGTAAATTGTGAATTTCTTCTTACGTTTCTTAAAGAACAAAGCTTTAATTTCAAGCTTGTGTTCTATTTCATGAATTTCTCTTCTCCATTCAGCTCTATTAAACACTTTGTGTAACTAAAATACTCTGCCAATTTATTATGTTCTTTCTACACGGTCTATAATGTTTGTCTTTCCCTCAGGCAACAGGATTATTGTACACCAAAAACCTGCCAATGTAATTATCAGTCTGTAAGTTTACCTAGAGTTTTGATTGTAGACTATTCATTTCATGGTCTTAAAGGCTTAGTCTCTTAGATTAGGCTCCTCTCTCTCTCTCTCTCTCTCTCTCTCTCTCTCTCTCTCTCTTTTCCCCTTTTCCATAGAAAGGTTATTTTAGCTTTTATGCACTGAGTTTTTTTTTTTTCCATAATACTGTCTTGTTGTTTTAAACAAATTCTGAATTTGTCCTTTGATGATATACCTCCTAGCTTTAATAATTGGCATGTTGAGCTTGCATTTTCATTGTTCAACAACCCTTTTGCAATAAGCAGTATAATTTTTTTCATCAAGATATTACTCTTTGGTATAACTGATTTCTAGTACCCACCAAGATAAGAAGACACCAGAGTTATGCTTACGTACCTGAAACTTGTCTTATGACTTGGTTGAATCAATGATGTGCTCCATTTCTTTTTTTTTTACTGTAGTTCAGCGGATCAAGGCGATTGCGTGATGCCATATTATTAGGATATCAACTACAAAGGGTTCCTGGCAGAGATATCAGCATTCCGGATTGGTACACTCGTGCTGAAAATGAACTTGGACTTCGTTCTGGCTCACCACATGCTGACCTAAATGGAGATTCCACTTTTAGGGAATTGTGAGTTTCAAATTTGAAGACTTCCTTTTTGGTTACTTCTGTATTAGCATAAATAATGGTTTATGAACGTTTCTTTTTAATACACTTGCCAGATGCATTGAGAATTTTGAAATTCTTCATGGAGCGCTCCATGGTTTATCTGATACTGTAGCATTCTTGAAGAGCTTGTCAGCTTTAGATAGTGCACCTGAGTCAGGAAAGAACAGTGAAAATCGTCAGCTACGAGAGAGGAATGCTGCTGCTGCGCTCTTTAATTGGGAGGTCTTGGCCTGTCCTTTATTTATTTTTATTTACTTTCTTCAACTGTTTTCCATTTTCAGTCCAACTTCTGCAAAATATCACCAGATTAAACCCTTGTTACATTTACATATGCAATGCAAAAAATGTAGTCCTTCTAGGGAAAATTTAATTTTAAACTTTTTTTTGAAAAATTGCACAAATAATATTGATGATGATTTTATTTTTGAAAATTTTGATTTGGTATAGAATGTATGTTTGTACGACTTTTACATGTTTGTTACTGTATTTGTCATGTTCATGAAGTATGAGTCGTATCTCTAGAATACTACTTGCAAACCATGTGCTTTTCAATTCTATTTAAGATCACGATATTTTGCAAAAGTAATTAAATGATCATGATCTTAAAAAATTATCTGTCCTTATTAACTTGAACTCACAAACCTGGTAATCTCAATAAATACAGTAACTCGCCTGGATTAATTGTTTCATATCAGAATGCATCCGTTTATCTTGAAAGTTCTATTCATATCTTCATGAAAATGTTAGTTTTCCCGCTGGTTCATTTTATATTACAATTGTGTGCCAATGAGTAGAGCATTCCAAAATCGAGAATATGGAACATAATGCATTCCCATGCTTGTTCATAGATATAGATTTTTTCATCAAATTGTACCATCACGTTCCTTGTAGTTGATGATTTAAGTGCAATTGGATTTCTTAATTCTTGCTTCATTTTTTTTTACTTGAATTATATTGTGCTTTTGTACTATCTATGTGATACTATGGCCACTAGGAGATGTCCTCTTATGCCCCGTTTGGTACAAGGCTAATAGAATAATGGCTTGGAATTTGTTTTCATCCTCAACTTAAAACATTCAAAAAATTAATTTTGTATTATATTCTATACAAATTCTAATATAAAATGTTTGACTTTATTTCACATGTTGCACATGTTATTATATAACCATTAACTTTATATCACATTCTATACAATTTTTAATGTAATAAATTAACCTTATTTTCCATCATACACATATTACAAGGTTTTAATAATTTTCATTCCAAAGGTAAACTTATTCCCCAACCAAATAAACCCCAATTAATGATAAAATATTGTCATGTAGGAGGATATTTTTGTGGCAAGGGCACCTGGTAGGTTGGATGTAATGGGCGGAATTGCTGATTATTCAGGAAGCCTAGTTTTGCAGGTAAGGTTCTTTTGATATTTCTCTATATGAAATTTTTATTTGTTTAAAAGATAGATACAACAAAATCTGTTGTTTTATGAAACGATGTGCTCCATAGTGGCAACAACTTGTCTACATGGCTACACTATTGAAAATGGGCGCATTGTTAAATTTTTGATGGTTAACTGAAAAGCTTAAGGTTGTAGGTTTTGGGATCAGAAATATTTTATGTTCTAACACACTGCAGCACATGCAAACTTATTTGCTTTGTAGTGTGGAGTTTAGCATAAGTACATTTTTTTAAAACTATATGCTATGGATAATTGGGGTCACCAATGTTTGTACTTAAGATCTCTAGCTCTAATACCATGTTAAATCTTCAGTTACCTACTAACCTAAATGCTTAAGCTTATTGGGTATGACTCAAGAATAATTTATATTTTTATATGATAACTTGTTATGAGGTTGTTAGACAATCATGCCTTTTGAAATTTGGTTCTTTTTTAATTGGTACAAGGATATATTCTTTGATAATAGCTGTATATGGCCTATTGAATTATTGTGCCCTTATCCAATTACTCTATTCCTAGCAAAAATTCACGAAAGAGAGTATACAAATTGATTAGAAAAAATAAGTTACAATATCACCTAGGTCCACCAATAAAAGCATGAAGCACGATGAGAGTTCTTTTTAGAGTTTGAGCATAAGAGCATATAATCACATACAAAGCTCTTCTCATTGAGAATGATTGATCTCTAAAAGCTCTTTCAAATGTTCAAAAATTTGATATAAATTCAATTTACAATTGACCTGAATTTTACATCTTTATTATGCATACTAGTAATTTATGTAAAATGCTGTGATTTTGTTAATATTGATAAGCTATTTTTCTTGTTCCATGTAAACTAAATCACACATCTTGATATTGATGCTTCATATTCTTGATATACTATTCCTCTTCTCCTTTTATTTATTGGATTTTCAAAAGGTAGCAATTACCTTTTTACATGTATGTGCAAGTATTAGGAATTGGAATATTTTGTGTTGTTGGTGATGGGAAAAGTTTTAAATGATTCATATCATGTTTGTAAACTTAGTAGGATTCAGGTATGATGGATTAAGTAGAGGAATGTATTTTGTGTGTTGTGATTGAAAAATCTCACTTAGATGAGTGTTGCAGAGATGAGCATGCTAAAGTAGATGAATGAGTATATATTAAGGTTAATATAAGAAATGAGCACCTTTGTGAGAAGATTAGAATAACCTTAATTAAAAATAAGCTCAAAAAGTGTGGGCTTAGATGGTTTGGGAATATACATCGTAGGTCAATAGAAGTTCCACTAAGGAGAATTGACTTATTGACTCAGTATGAAACTGAATTGATGCATTTAACAATTTTCCTTACAAAATTCCAGTCGGGTAATGGATTCTATTTGTCTTTGAAAGCCTTTAATTTGCCATTGAATGTAGCCAAAGAAAGTCCTATTCCACTCTCTCAGTTTTGCACATTTACTTTGATTTTATCCAGAAGGGTTGTAGTCAGATTGTTGTTGTGACGTCCCCCTTCCGGGACACCACACGTGACGTCCCCTTTTTGGGACACCACGAAACTCACATAAATCAAAGGGAAGATTAAACATAAAATTATTAACTCATACAGCGGAAGCAATATAATTAAAATAACAACTGATACATTAAACATCATGTTTAATACATATTTATAGATTCACCAACCATAATTTACATCTAACTTATACAGTAAGTAAAAAAATCAAACTGGAAACAAAACCCCTTTGATTCAGTCCTCGTAAACCTCCCGTGTGCCTCATTCTTCACCAGTACCTGCCAATAAAGGCATCAGTCCACCAACTCTAGGACTGAGTAGGCAATAAGAACTAACTTGCTAAATAAAAACTATTACAAGCAAACATACATCATACTTTCTTATCAGCATGAATAATAAATAATCAAGACAACTGACAGTCATAATATACATGCTGATGTCATATTAACATACAAAAATTCATAATACGCTGTAAATCCTTTTTATTCTTTATACTTTTATCTTTTGGGCCCCGGTTTCTTGGTCTACGTCACAACTGCCTCTTTTTCATCATCACATATACATAGGATCCTTGGCAACTCCTAAAACATCTAGAGGAGTGTCACATAATATATAACCATCACATCTTGGCAACCATCCCCAACAATTGGGTAGGTTACCACATTAGGCATTGGCATGGCTCGAGCAGGCAGAGACATAAACACGTCAAGAAACCCATTTTAATACATTGTCGATCTTAAAACACATCTTATAATCACATCTAGTTGTTCCAAGTCCACAGATCATAATCTGCCTTTTGACTTGATAAACAACTCAGTTAAATATATCTTGCTCTTAACATTCTTATACCTTTCTTTCACATAGAAATCATGCATATGAAACATTCTGAGCAGTAATAATAATTCCTGTGACATGGATTCAATCATAAAACAAGCATAAGCAATACATATCATTTGTTCAACATAACACATAGAGTCATATATATTAAATTAATTAATTAACTGATAAATTTAATGTAATAACCATCTTAGAACTCTTGCCTATCTCTTATACGTCATTCTGATAATTCGATAACAGCCGGAGAAATACGAAGAAATTGGACGAGAAAAACCCCGCTTGATTCCTTTCCTCCTTCCCTTCTTCTTCTTCTTCTTCTTCTTCTTCTTCCTTCTTCCCTGCTAGCAGCTGCTGCTGCTGCTGCTGGTGGCGCTGGGCTCGACGGAACAGCGAGGCGGAGACAGCAGAGGCGGGCGCGGCACCGAGCGGAAGGGAGAGACCGAGAGGAAAAATAAAGAGAGAGAGAAAAATCCTTTCTTTCTCTCACCTGGCACGGGCGACACGCGGAGAAGAGCGGCACGGGCGAAGGGCGGTTTGCTGCTGCCCTTATCCAATGGATGAGAAATTGCAATTTGGTCCCTCTGTTTTCCTTTTCTTATAAATAGGTCCAAAAATATTATTTTTGAGTCCAAAATAATTTCAATTTTTAAAACTCCAAATCTGGTCGTCACAGTTGTAGTCGGTAGCTTGCCAATTGTTTTGGATCTCCCCTATACATCCATTCTTTCTATTTATCCCACTAGCCAGACTGAGGCTTTGAATGGTAATATAAAGGGATCAATGGTAAATAGGCCCCACTTTGACCAAGATCATGAAGATCTCAATTAGAAAGTGCTTTTTTTTAAAGTTTTTCATATATTTCTCACCCTTCTCATCCTCACCATGCTTCTCAGTTGAGTGAACAATCTCGTTGAAATCTCCCACACAAAGCCAAGGAATATTTGGATCTCTACCAAGCTTAGCAAGAATATCCCAAGATAGAAAATGTCTATTCTCAACTAAATTGCCATAAAACCCAGTAAAACACCAAACGGCCTTTTGAACTTATCCTTGAACAAGAACATCAATATGATAATACAAAAGGGTTTGAAGCGTGACAAACAGTTTTTTCCACATAATTGGTAGACCACCCATTCTACCTAGCAACTAAGAGACAACCGAGTCAAAGCTACATTGAATCTTTATTCTATCAAACTAACTAATATATAGCTTTGTCTCCTAGAAGAAGATTGTGGATTAAGCAATCTTAGTTAAGTTTTAGAGCTTGAACTTCTCGGGGTCCTTCCAACCCCTGATAGTTTAACACAAAGATACTCATTTGTGCAGACAACCCTAGTCCTCGCCATAGATCACCTCTTTAGTAAAAATCATCCAAGAAGTTTCTGTAAGTTTACCTTGTTTGCTACTATAATTCGTGTCCTCTCCCTTAAAGTCGGCCTTCATACCTCTCTCTGCTTCTTTTTGCTTGAATTCTTCTTTTGGGACCCCCATTTATGCCAGCCTGCTTCTCTAGCCCTCCTTTTCCACTTTTTTGTACCCGCAGAAAACGAAGGCCCCAGCTTTAATTTGTTGGTGGTAGCTGTGATATTTTGTAGTGGAAAAGTTCTCCCTCCAGTTCTTGGTTGGACTCTTCTTCTTCTTTTTCATCCTTGTGGTTTTCTGGGGAGTGAAAAGAACTCTACTGTGTCTGCTTGTCTGCAATTTTTTGGCCTGAGCTTCTACTAAACCCAACCCTAACCTCTCATTTGAGGGGCTTCCACTTCCATCTCGAGAGACCTCTATTTTATTTTCTAGTAATGTTTTACAATTATATCTTTGCTTTGAAATGCATAGAACTCGAAGTGCTTAAATTTGTATATGCAGTTGACTAAACATAAACTGTTCTGGCCACGCTTTAGGTCACTTATTGTTTTGTATGAATATAGGTGAGTAGTGCAAAGTAGTACTACTTAAAAATATTTTGTTCCTTTTTTATCCACCTATGTAGTTTCTAAGGTTATGCTTCATTTCCCTTATGCAGATGCCAATCAGGGAGGCCTGCCATGTTGCCGTGCAAAGGAATCATCCAGCCAAGCAAAAGCTTTGGAAACACGTTCAAGCGCGCCAGCAAGCAAAAGGAGAAGGACCCTTTCCTGTGCTGCAGATTGTAAACCCTTACCTGACAAAAATGACTTTTCTCTTTTTTCATTCCTTCATCATTTATTTACCTGTATCGCCTCTACTTTCTACTATCAAATGTTTTTCCTATCTTGACAAATAATATGGCTTATTAAAAATTTCATATTGTAATGGACTCCAAGTAGGTTGTGATTATGGTTTGGTCCTTGCTTATCTTTGCATTTAGACTTTCTTTCTTGAATAGAGAGATTGTAGGACAATTACTGTCTTCTTTTTCAAAGATAATACTAAAAACAGATGAAGCCCTTAAGTGCACGTGTCTGTTCTCCAGAATAAATATATCCATTACGGTAAATAGATCTTTTCTTTTTGTTCCTTTTCCCTCTGTGGGTACTGCCATCTCATTGAAATTAAGTGGCATTTCTGGCTGAGCTATTGCTCATCGAATAAAAAAACACGGGTTTTACATTTCAGTAACTGTAACTTCAAAAGGTCAAAAGATGTTATTCTGCCCAAAATCATTTCTCTGGTATTCTTTCTTAGGTAAGAAAAATCATGCCTATGCAGTTCAGCTTAAAGCTAGCAGGTCTCTTATTCATAGGATACATGATTTTTTCCTTGAACTTGTTGCATTTATTAACCCTTTGAGTTAACCCTGCCTGCCTGTCCCTCACTTGTTCCAAAGAAAAGCATATCAGAGTAAAATTGTTTGTGTAGGATAATAGATTTATTTGTAAAGGGTAGGCATTTTAAGTAATTCTTCGAAATTCTTAAATAATCCTCAGACAAATGGAAGTATAAAGATGCAATATTTGTTAATCTTATATATCATATATGTGTGGATCTTTTCAGGGCGTCTATTCAAGTTGCATTTGCTTTAGCTCTTTCTTTTGTTTCTAGTGAGATCATTCTCCTTTCTCTCCCTTCCTTCTGCCCTCTTTGAAGCTCTAAGGGAATATGTATATTACGTCATTTTTATTAATTTATCTGTAGTAGCTGCTATCCCCTAATCTCCCTAATCGACAACTTTTGGCGGTTGATAATTTGATTCATGTGAATTCTAATTTCTGGAAAACTTGTTCAGGAAAACTTCTAGTTGTGAGCTATTTGAATTTTTCAAATTTCGTTAGAGTTTTTTTTATACTAGGTGTAACTCTAGCAGATTATGATTACATCTATATCATGCCTGCTTTTTTTTATTGTATTACAGCTGCTTCAGGTTTTCATTGTCCATAAAGAGTCTTAGTTTTCACATTCCTATGATCATGCACTAAATCAGTAGTTCTCTTTTTTATCATAGCTGACTCAATTCTTCTTAGGTATCATTTGGATCTGAACTGAGTAATCGTGCACCGACCTTTGATATGGATCTTTTAGATTTCTTGGATGCTGGCCAACCCATTTCATATGAGGAGGCCTGTAGATACTTTGCAAAAGATCCTTCTCAGAAGTAAGTGACCCTGCTTATTGTAATGTATGTTCTGTCATTTGCATTTCTATCATTCTTTAATGTTCTTTTTACTTCAGGTGGGCTGCATATGTTGCTGGCACAATACTTGTGTTAATGACAGAGCTTGGAGTTCGCTTCACTGACAGTATTTGCATACTGGTTGTACTTTTTTTTTGGCTTGTTATCAGTCATTTTATGTTGCATTATCTTTTTTCCTTTTTCTTTGTACTGTATATAACCATTGTACAGTGCTGCTTGCAGTAATTTATTTGTCAAATATAGTAGCTTTGCAGTCATTCATTAAGATTACAATTTGTACATGTTGAAGGTTAAGTTTCTTCGAATTAGTTGTTTCAAATCTATGGGAAAAGAGCATCGTGCATCTTCTATTGCTTTTTATTTTGCATGAGAATGACGAACTTCATGATGGGCCTAGCGTGTTTAGTGATGAAACTGAGGAGTTTGAAAACCCAAATTTGATTCGACGCCAATTATGCTAAAAAGCTTAAATTGATGCATTGCATCCAGGAATAACGTTTTATTCTTGAATTTTTTCCATAAAATCACGTCTCTATTATTTTCAATGCATGGGATGGCATTTATTAGGAAATAGCTCTTGGTTTTACTCCCTTTTACAGCTTTAGGCTTACTATACTATTATGATAGGTTTCTTCGGCTGTTCCTGAGGGCAAGGGTGTTTCTTCTTCTGCTGCTGTAGAGGTTGCCACAATGTCTGCAATTGCAGCTGCTCATGGTTGGCTCTCTGCTTGTCCTATTGCATATTCGAGTCTGCAATTTTGAGGGTGTTTTTTGTGAATTTATGAGCAAATTTTACATACATACATATATATATATATATATATATATATATATATGTATCTATGTATGTATGTATGTATGTATACATACATGCATACATATCTATAGATATTATGCATATTAGATTATGGAGTAAATTGATGATTATGTTGACCCTTCAATTGTCTGGAGAAGATTGTAGAAATTTGCAATCTCTTAATTTTTTAAAGGTTGAGCTACAATCTTGATGTTCTACTGGTATCCAGGCTTTATATTAACATTGTTTATTTTATTATGCAGGTCTGGATATTAAACCTAGGGAACTTGCCTTGCTTTGTCAAAAGGCAATATGGTGTTTAATGTTTTATAAAACTACATCTTCACCTCCAAAACCTATGCAAGCGCAGTATCTCCATATCTCAACTGTATGCTAATAATTTGTAGGTTGAAAATCACGTTGTTGGAGCTCCTTGTGGAGTGATGGATCAAATGACCTCAGCTTGTGGAGAAGTCAACAAGTTACTTGCTTTGGTTTGCCAGGTCCATATTCCTTATTCTTTTAGCCACAATTGTTTGCACGGGAAAAATCATTTTTTAAGTCGAACGTCATTTGCATGTTTTTTTGCAGCCTGCAGAGGTAAAAGAACTTGTAATGATTCCAAACAATGTACGTTTTTGGGGTCTTGATTCAGGAATCCGGCACAGGTGTATATCTTGATTTAGTATCATTGAACTTGCTACCCATTGAAAATTAAAAAGATACTAGTTTAGGTCTCATTGTGAGTAATGGCCAGGTAAGGACAATATTTTCTAATTTTTAAAATTGTTTAAATTTTCTTAATATTTTTTCACAAACCTTAATGTGACGTCCCGGCTGCCGGTACTCGACCCCTCTGTTACACTAGGTCGAGCCACCAGCAACCGAGGCGTCGGAACTTCAAAATTTAACCTCATAACAATTAAAACATCCCTTTCTTACCGCAGCTTGTGATAACTAACACCATGTCCTGTGATCCATCTAGTGCAGAACCTGCCACCAAAAATGGCAGGAGTTTGTTAATACAAATTCAGTAGGTAAAACAGTATCCAACATAAGATGAATACAAATATCATCATCATATGAACAATAATTAAACATATAACACATTATGCAACATACTTACATTCAAAGTATCGTAATAATCCCCACATTAGGATTTTCACAAAAATACATAAACTCATACATTACTCTGTTTAGTGATGTGGACTTATCATTTCCATATCCTTTCACCTAAAAGCCTGACGAAAGTTCCTTTACAGCTTGTTATTCTAGAAGCCTTGCCAGGAGCTGCATTTCACATCGGTGATTCCACATCAGGACATCACCCAGCATACACTCCCCGCCCTCATCGCAATAACACATATAGGGAACTTTCCGCCCTCATCGGTTCTTGGCATACAAAAAATCATCAACACCATATCACCTCACAAACCAACAAATCACACGCATTTTCTTGTGAAAATAAGAAAATACACAGCATCATAACTTAATTTCATAAACATAATAAGCCAACATCAACTTAGGGAAAAAATTACCTACCTATTGATCGTTTCTACAAAGCTTGAAATTCCTCACTTATTTCCTTTCCTTTTCTTTTCCTTTCTCTTTTCTTTCTTCTTCTTCTCCTCCTCCCTCTCCTTCTTCCTCTTCTTCTTGCTGACAGCAGCGGCAGCTATGGTGCTGCTGTTGCTGGCGCTGCTTGGTGCTGGTCTCGACGGAACCGCGAACGGGGTGGGCGCGGCGAGAGGAAAAACCGAAAGGAAAGGAGAGAGGGAAGGACAAGCGGCCATGCGTGTGTCACGCGACACGCGGACAAAGCAGAGAAAGGGTTCTGCAACTGTTCTTATCTCCATGGCACAATTGCATTTTGGTCCCTCTATCACCTTTCTCTTATAAATAGGTCCAAAATCATTCTTTTCAGTTCCAAAATCCTTCATTTTTGAATCCAAATCAAATCTAATTTTTAAATCCTCTGATCAATTTTGGGATGTTACACTTAATGTCTCCTCTATCAAATTTAATTTGTTTGTTTAGTTTATAGTGCTCAACATATATCATAAAAATGACAAAACACGTCTTTGTTGCTACCTATTTAAATCTCAAAAGAATCTTAAAATTTCACGACAGTATTCTACCTATGTTATTCTGTGTAAGCATCTTCTAAGTAGAATAGTGACAAGCAACAGTCCCTTGGATGTCATGGTGTCCACTGTACTCTGACATTCTACATGATGGTTTGAACAATGCCATTTGAAATTCTTCTGCCAATTTTTTCAAAACATAACAACCACCACCATGTTTGTTCGACAAGTTTTACGCCGGTTATCGACTACCTAACGCAATTTCTAATCTGGTTGGGACCCGGCAATAGAGCTTTCCAATTTTTTGAAAACAGTAGAAATATATTTGCAATGCTTTTGTTTTATTTATATAATCTTCTGAATCCTCTTATGTACGTCCATTTGTACTTACCTTTTGCAATTTTCTACTTGCTTCTATTTATCAGCACTCTGGTTTTCATTGTCTACAGGCATTCCAATATTATATTCTATTGTATTTCCTGATTTTTCAAGCAGTCAACTGTGCTACTCCAATATGGTTTTCGGAAGATGTTCCTTTACAATCCTTAGTTTGAGAAATAAGCTGAAGTCATTTTTTTTGCTACAATTGTTTTCTTGATTCTACATCATTATTTTATGTAGTGTTGGTGGAAAAGATTATGGATCTGTCAGAATAGGTGCATTTATGGGGCGTAAAATGATAAAATCCGAAGCTTCAGCCTTACTTTCAAAATTGGTGGCTTGTGCTGATTCAGCTCATTTTGCGGATGAAATGAACTCTGATGAATATGAAGAGCAAGGCGTTGAACTTCTCAAAGCTGAAGCTTCATTGGAGTATCTTTGCCATCTCTCAACTCATAGGTAATATTTTTCTGTAACCATATCTTCTTGTCATATTATCTTCATGAAAATGCGTTACAGCTTTTCTATTCCATTTAATTCTTTTGCAGATATCAAGCTTTATACGTGAAGACACTTCCAGATTGCTTGCTAGGAGAGCATTTTTTGAATAAATATGGAGATCATAATGATAAAGTAACTATTATTGACCCCAAGCGAAGTTATGGAGTGAGGGCTGCTACCAAGCATCCCATCTATGAAAATTTCCGAGTTCAGGTTGGACCTGCTTTTTGAAACCTCTTTTATGTCATCGTTGCTGCACAAAGCATTTAAAGCTTACTCGATTTCATTTTATCCATATGATCCTGTTATGGAACTTAGATTTGTTTGAACTTTTTTGTCAAATTATCACCTGATGGAATGCTTTATTCCTTCCTATTAGACTAATGAATATGATAATAGATGTACCAAAGCTTTTCTACAGAACAATCTGTAAAAATTTAAGAATATAGGGACGTGCTTCTTTTTTAGGTAATTTTATTTTAATATTGTGTTTTGAGTGATTGTTTTGTTTACTATGTTGACGAGAGCCATGCTTGTGTTTAATATAATGAACAAATTGGGGGCTTCTCTGCTATTTTCGAAAGTTTCTTAGAGTGTTTTCCCTTCATATATTGCAAGAAGCCCGCAGAGTTCTGACTCCTTTCTTGCTGATCTTTGGGTTTTTTCTCTTCAAAAAAGTTTTTCAAAAATGCTAATGACCTGGATGCCAGTTCCATTAACAGTTGATGTGTTATATTTCCATGTTAAAGTGGATCTTTCAGTCTGCATCTTTCCAGCTACATCCTTATTATTGCTTCCATCTAATTCCCTCTAATTCTTCTTTGATCTTAAGGCTTTTAAAGCATTATTGACAGCAGCGACAACAGATGAACAACTTTCTGCACTTGGAGAGCTTATGTATCAGGTATGTCAAGTTTCTGATATTGGGGTTTCGATATAAATAGCACATAATTTATTATGCTATTTATGCTTAACAATATACATTATTGTTTCATTCTTCAGATATATTAGAGTGTTTTGCATGGATTGAAACATAAATATTGATTTTAGGCTTATTTTTGAAAGAAAGGATTATGAGGCATCTTTTCTCACCTGCTTTATATCTAGAAGTCTTCTGTATTACACTTCATAATTTATTAGATGTTTCACAATTAGATAATATCTAAAGTGATTTTAAGAACATATTTAGGTTCAGACTCTGCCTTAGTGATGTAGGATAAGCATTAGATGTTTTTAAGAATTATTTATAAATCCCTCAAATTAATTTTTTTACAATTAAAATTAAATTGAACAGCTTGATAAATAAGAATTTTTCAAATTAGATTAAAAGCTACGACAACAACAACTGAGCCTTTATCCTACTACGTGGGGTCGGCTACAGGATTTCTTTGTTTCTATTGCAGTCTATCAGTTAATAAATCCTCATTTAGCTCAGTATACGTCCTACCTCCTATACTAACCAATTTGTACGAATACTAATTTTTGCATAATTTGCAGACAGTAACATACTTAGGCCTCTCCGGATTGCTATTAGATTTAACTTGTAATTCAAAATAATCTCATATCTTACTAAGTTTGGAGCAAGCCTTGCTGGAGACGCATGACAGCTGAGTTGATAGGCCCTTGTCAATGCCAATATCTCCACCAGCCTCAGTGCTAACATCGAGATCATGTTCTTCAGAGATTGAGATCAAGTTCAGAAGTTTTGTCAAAATGCTCATCGAGAGAGAGGAAGTGTTTAAGTTCTGGAACGTAATCCGAATCTACAGTCTATTAGCGCCTGGAGAAAGAACCAGCAGCGGATCGACATCGGGAAGCTATTGAAGTACTAAATTTGTTACCTAAAATTATAGAAAAGAGCAAGAGCGTTAAAAATTTGATCGTAAACTCAGGGGAGGTGCACTTCATATAAATCCTCTTATTTACAGAGGACTTGAATATAAGAAATGACTGGTTGGCACTTGAATGGTCATTAATGACCGTTCAAGATTTTTAAAAAAATTGTTTTTTTGTTTTAAGGGGTGGGGGGCACCCCTTATGCAGCAGCTGCCACACCTTATGCAGGGAAGAAGGAAAATAACTAAGAAAAGGAGGGTAAATATCTTATATATACAATTGTATTAAAAATACAATAATTATTTTGGTTAATTAAATCATAAACAGTATGTTATGGGTTTCTTTAACTGAAATTGGCTCAATGTTCCTTTTTATGTGAATGTTTTTTTGTTGTATGTGTAATTGGAAAGATCTAAGCATTTAATATATACCTTTTATTGTGCTGTGATAATCCTACAAAGAGTACATTTTTTGTTCTATTTTCTCATATTGGTTTTATGTCACTATTACAGTGTCATTACAGCTACAGTGATTGTGGACTTGGCTCAAATGGAACAGACAGACTTGTCAAACTGGTGCAGAAACTGCAGCACCGAAAATCATCTCATGATGGAATGTCTAGCTTGTTTGGTGCAAAGATTACAGGTGGAGGATCAGGTGGCACTGTTTGTGTAATCGGTAGGAACCATCTTCGAAGTAACGAGGAAATTATCGAGGTAAATTGTCTGGTGTTGCATTTTCTGCATGAGAAAATGCATATTTTGTATGCAAAACTCATCTAAGTATATTAAGACTTGATGCAGGATTTGAAAAAAATATAATGCTTCAGATGAATCTTGTACTTTTAGGAAAGAAAAGTATTTTCTCTTTATGAAGGCATATCTAGCGCCCTTGGCACCCACCATTATTATGATTGTCAAGAAGGTTGCTGCTAACTTACCACTCATTGTAGTAGAACCTTTGTGTCTAGGTTGGTCCTGACTTGACAACCCTGCCTAAAATGTTTAGGATTAGGATTAGATTGTTTCAAGTTATAGTCGAGTTCAGATTGAAAAATCATTAACCTTAAAATTTTTAGTTAGTTTGGTGTTAGGGTTGACCTAAAATCTTGATGCCCACTTGAAAATTTATGTTACATAAATGGTAGCCCTCACTCTTTATTTTTCAAATCTATGTTAATTCTTAATCAAAATTGAAGCTTATTGTTAAAATATAGCACCAGCCTTCCCCTATTTGCCTTGTGTACACTAAACTATGGTGATAATATAGAGCATACAGTGTTCTCAAATCATATTTCGGTTTGGGATCCGACTGGCCTGAACTGGATTAAATCAGGTTTCGGTTAACTAAGTTAAAACTGCTATTTTTTATTTGGTTAAGATTTGTACCTGTGAACTTGAAGTTACAAAATGGAAACTACACGCTGCCCCAGCATGCACTCTGCTGCATTTACTATATGCACATCATCATTAATATCAATGTTCTTATGCCATATTAAAATATGGGTAAATTGCTTATGAGGTTTAGGCCTTTTGCATGTTGATACATCAATTTTGAATCGCTATATTTAGGTCCTTGTGGTTGATATTTTGTTGTTGTGTGGTCATTTCATGTTTTGTCCGATTGCACGGAATACTTAATTTTGTGATAGATGAGGCTTTTTACTCTTGCAAAGTTACTAAAATGACTTTATCTAAGTTTTATAAGTTTATTTTGTGAGATCATAATGATGGGTGAATAAACAACCTGATAGTAGAATAGGAATTTTCATAAATTTAACATTCAAATGACGGAAGGATCGCACAATAATAAAGTGTTAACTTTAGGAACCTAAGTGCAATGGTTTAAAATTTGTGGATCATTGTGTAAAAACTCTTAATGCCTCAATGACTTATAAGCAATTTACTTTTTGAATATTCATTGAGAACTCTAGTTTATTAGTATATTCTGTTCTCAGTTTTCACAAATCCTTTTTTTATACTGTATTGTTGGTCCAAAATGGCTCTAATCATGACTTCTATATGTGGTCTTCAACATTAGCTTATAATAGTGGCATCTTTGGCCGGCTCCATCCATTTTATTTTCATCTACTAATGGCATTTAAGATGACTGATGCATGTACGATCCATTAACCTATTTCTTTTGATTTCTTTGAAATGCAATCAAACGATTCACATGTTTTCTTCTTGTTTAGAAGTGTTAAAAGGCTTATTGTGAATCTGTAATTCACTAACATAAGCCTTATAAATGTTGCCTACTGTGAAATTCTCCTTGTTCATTAATTTGAATGGTCGTTTTGTGGTATTTCAAAGAGAATTGTGGGGCTTATAGGTCGTACTGAAAAACTAAAGTATGACATCAAATTGCCTTTTTTAGAGGTCGTTTGGTTCGATGTAATCTAGATAGTAATGTTATTTAAATATCAATATTATCTAGATATTTATGTTATCTATGTATTATTCTCTGTTTGGTTCATGCCATTCTATTTAAAGATGATGGTGCTATTATTTTTTTTTTTTTGTTAAACCTTAGCTTCTCTCTCATAGAAAATCATCCCATCTCATCTCATTATATTATCATAATTAGAGTGATAATTGATATTTAGATGTCATCCAAGTTTTGGTGACATCTAGATGTCATCACATTTTGGTTATTTTGCAATATTGTTCAATGATATTCAAACATATAACAAAATCAACAATTAATTTTTCTAAATAACATAACATAACAATACAATAACATCGAACCAAGCATTCCTTAAATCTTTTTTTGAAGGTGGTATATCCATGGCATTGCAATAAATAATAGTATAAAAAATATAAAAGTAAATCAACATTCTCTTTGAGGATGTTGTAAAAGTCAATGGAAGGGGCATGCCTCTCTTCCCAGCAAAAGTTGCCTAATATAGTATAGTGTACCAAAAGATTAGTCACACTATTTACGTTGTGTTGTATATGTGTTAGCTTACACAAAGAAAAGGAAATCAAAATGCTTACTATGTGCTCAATTATATAGTCCTTCAAGAGTTAGCATTCCAATGTGGCTCTTCCTATAGTGGTGGTGGTTCTATGTTTTGTGTTTGTGTCTTCTTGCTTGGTCTCCAAACATCTTTTAGTTGTGTTGCACAGCCTCCCTTGGATGTTTGCACTGTTGTTCCTAAGTCTTTGTACTGTGTAAATGTTGTTCCCATCTGGTAATGTGCTTCCCATGTTAAGCCTGATGATGATGATCTATTACACTGAAGGTTCTAGTCAAGTATACTCCTTGCGGCTAATCCAAAAGGCAAAAACGTTGCTTTTTGAGGTCCATTTGGCTTCATGTGCCGCTATATTTGAACAACCATGTAACATTCTATGATCCAAATGTAGAGGTATTGTTCGCTTTGACTTTAGAGAACTGTGTTACTTGTGCTTTCTAGGAGGTCATTCATCTCAGTACTATTTCAACACAAGTACGCTTAATTATTGAAGTTGTTATCATTTGCCTCATGATTTTACCTTAAACGACGTCTTTGCCATTTGGGATCATGTTATATGCATATGCAGTTCAGGATCTTTTATCCATTTCTAATGTGGAATGATTCATTGTTGTGCCCCTCTCATCACTATTTATCGGCCTAAAAGCTTATCAGGAGCCGCATTTTGCCCTTGGGACACACCTGGCGATCACTCCTCATCCTCTTTGGCCATGGGCATCACAAACTAACTTTGAATTAGTTGGAGTACCTCCATAGAGCTCCCTTCTAACCATATCCCCACTATCTTCGATGCATCACTTGTAATAGTTTTCAATCCTTTGAGTGTGTCTCTCTTTTAGCGATGGGCTCTGTATTCGTAAGGATCTTCTTATCTCCACCTTGAATAAAATTAGCTAAGTGGTCCTTGATGATGAAACTGGCTCCAACTACATCACCACCTTGCGTTGAACCATCATATTTAACTTTGGTTCATTCAGGAGGTGGGCAGTACCCATGTATCTAAAGAGGAGGGTACAGGGATTGAAGGGCAGTTGGGTTCCAATTGTTCCCATGATGGTTCAATAAGTTAAGATAGCTTTTTCTGAAGGGATCAGTCTGTCATGCATCTTGTAGTTATAGGCCTGCTAATAGTATTAAAGGATTAAAACTTCATGCTGAGGCTGCAAATCCCTTTTATTACACCTAGGCGTTCTCGCCATTTTCTCCGACTTATCCAGCAAAGGAAGGGTTATCGAAAATAAATCATGTTGCTTTTGGAGAATTTCTCACTACATTATAGAGTCTGCAATTAGATCACAAGTGCGTGATATTTTTCACTCCACAACCCCAAAGGTACTCGGTCGTTTGAGCCAGCCCTCTCTGGTACAACCAAGCTCCAATAGGGATAGCATACTTGCATACTCACTATAAAAATGCTAGAATCCTAGGCTGAGTTGGGATCTTCCAACACTAACCACCAGCCAATGGTCCATTCTCCAAAGTAAACTCAAAAGAATAGAGATGGTTAATAGGAATCTTCACAGACTTATTAGTTGCCTAAACAACTAGTCAATCTTGCTCATGTTCCAATCATGCCCTTTCGAAATCACAGCTATAGTAGTAGGGAACTCCTTGGTATGCATACTGATATAAGTAGGTCATCTGCTTAATGAAATAATGGATAGCCAAAGTTTCTCATAAAAGAAATAGTCATGCCATCATCTATAAGCCATGTCATATGACCATCGATCACTCTGCCTTTCATGCAAATTAGCCTCCAAACCTAACAGTCACCTTGCCTCTCCTCAGTCTGATGGTTTCGTTAACTATACTTAGCACACATGTTGCCCCTCCAAATGCGTGTGTTGCTCAAGAATCTGGATGCATGCTTAGCCATCAAAAACTGCCTTAAAAGGCATAGGTTGTAGATGCCTAGGCCCTTTTGCTCTTGGGCTTACAAACCTCCTCTCAGTCTAACATAGTGAGTGCATAACTTTAAGACTTTGTACTGCCACACCATGGAAATGTCCTGATAGGTTTTTCAATCAAATACAGGAAATTATGTGGGATATAAGTGTGTGATAAGGCATAGTCAAACCTAAAAATCAGGGTATTGTTTATGAGAGTAATCCAACCCACCAGAGATAAGCTCCTGACTCACTTGGCAAAATTCCTACCTTTAATTGCTGTCTCAATAAAAGAGAAGTCATCCTTTCCCAATTTGTGCTTGGCGCATGGAATCCCTAAGTTGTGCCACTGATGCCCCTTCTACACCCTTAACCTCCTCCTGATCACAGTCTTCTAATTCTTAGTGGTGGTAGGGCTAAAAATGGATGACTTTTTGGTATTAACCCTATGGCCTGAGCAATCACAATAGCAGTTGAGAGTCCTCTTAACGCTGGCAGTAGCTACTAAAGTTCCCTTTGCGAAGAACAAAGGTGATCAACAAACATTAAGGGTCTGTTTGTTTGTAAAGTTAAATTTAAGAAAGTTAAATTTAAGAAGGTTAAAATTAAACTTGGATAAAAATATTTTTTTATTAAAAGTTGTGAATGATGTGAAATAAAGTTAGTTATTATATTGGGATATGTGAGGGATGTGATATAAAATTAGTTATTATGTTGGGATATGTGAGGGATGTGATGTAAGTTAGTTATTATTTTAGTAATATGTGTAGGATGTGAAATAAAGTTAATTTTTAATATTAAATTTTATGTGTGATGTAATATGGCTGGTTAAAATTAAACCAGATTAATTTTAAACTCTCAGACAAACGGGACCTAAGTGTGAATAAGGTGGCTTTCGTGGTTGGTGTGACCCTGATGCATGATAGAGTACGCCTCTACATTTTCCCGTAGATCATCATAGAAAGGGTCTTAGAATTTAAGATAAATAGGTATGGAGATAATGAGCAACCCTGTCTCAACCCTCTCCCGGCAATAATCTAATCTTCTTATTATCAATAAAGCATACATCGACTCTCTAATGTATATATTGACCCATCTCCTCTATTGGTTTGAAAACCCAAGCCACTCAAGTGCAGCATCAAATATGCTCTATCATATGCTTGCTCCATATTAGGCTTCACCATCATATAACCATCATGCGCCTTAGTAGTCTGCAACGGATGCATAATCTTGTGCCAGAATACAATTGTTTGTACTGGGTCAACCAGGAACAAAGGCACCTACTCAAGAGACACCAAGCTAGAGATATGTTTAAGTCTATGCACTAATACCTTGGTGATCACATTATACGTTATAGTACAAAGGCTAATGGGCTTGAACTGCTTGGGCCGCTCTACACTTCTAGTTTTAAGCACCAAAGCAAATACAGTATCCTTCCAAGACTGCAGCATGGGTCCAGTGCTAAAGGTATGTTGAACTGCATCTAGCTAAAGTTATGTTGAACTGCATCTAGCTAAAGGTATGTTGAACTGCATCTACATCTCCCTTCTCACAATCATCCACTACCCTTGCATGAAGGAATCAGTCGCGCCATCTACCATTAGGATTTTGTTATCGGCCAAAGAGAATGCCCCTACTCTAATCTCCTCCGCGGTGATTGCCTGTATCAATTCTGCAGTAGCTCTCAGTGAAAGAGCTGCTCTTGGCTGTAGGTCAAAAGGAAGTCACTAACATCCTTTGTGCCTGGTGAAGAACTCCATTATCAGAGTGGATGCATGTTGCCTGTATGGTTCTCTTCCCAAATGTGTATGCAATAGAATAGATCCAATTCTCTTACTCCTTGTCGTTGTTTTGTGAAAAAAGGTGTTCATGTCCTCCTGTGTCATCCAATGCACCTTCACTTTCTTTCACCACCAGGTCTTAACTCTCCCTATTGTGGTGTTGTAGTCTACTACCAGCTGAAGCAACTCTATGTGCTCCTCCTCTAGAAGGCCCCAGAGATGGCTTCTCTAGTTTGAAGAGAGAGGATGGCTAGGTCCAGCTCCCTGGTCTTGGCTAAAAGATTTACATTATTATTGCTCCACTTCTTCAGGACCATGACACTTTTCTTATTTAACACTTTCGATGGAACTCCTCTAACGGGATGTCTCCAAACATATTTAAACATGAGATTGAAAACTTGAATGTCACAAA
The DNA here is from genome assembly GCA_019297695.1 of Apostasia ramifera. Classification (NCBI taxonomy): domain Eukaryota; kingdom Viridiplantae; phylum Streptophyta; class Magnoliopsida; order Asparagales; family Orchidaceae; genus Apostasia; species Apostasia ramifera. Next base: position 319,241 of record JAEMOT010001681.1, on the reverse strand, counting down.
CACTCTATCTAATCTCTCTGAAATCCTCTTGCCTCTCGAGTAATTGTTGCACCAAGTACTAGTAGACCTAGTAAACGTAGTATCCTGAAGATAAGTGTCACATGTAAACTCAAGAAACTTTTGAGCTTCTGCACCTGATTTGAATAGTCTGCCCCCTTTCTTCTGCTCCTGCCCCCATGATGCAACTGAAATTTCCCCTATTCTTATTTTCATTTGTTTGTTTAATAAATTGACTAAAATGAGACATGTTTTATATTCAAAACTTATATATAGCACCCAACATTAGATTTCATGTTTGAATTAAATGTGCAGGTTCAGCAAAGCTACAAAGCTGCCACGGGCCATCTCCCCTTCATCTTTGAGGGTTCATCTCCAGGTGCTGGGAAGTTTGGCTATCTCAAAATTCGACGCAAGCAAATCTCCACGCACTGAGTCAGATTGAATGCGTTCAATGTCCGCCTAATAAATGACTAAATATGCTAGCTTCCTGCCTTCTGGTCCTACGATTAACATCTTGTTTTTCTTTTAGTAGGGAGGGTGGCCCTAACTATTATTGTCGTACTATCATTATCATTATTATTGTTATTGTCATTGTCATTATTATTGTTATTAGTAGTAGTAGTAGTCCTAGTGATAGATATGTTTGTGTGTCACTTGTGTGAATCGTCGTGTGAATCAGTAAGGATCTTCCTTATATCGTAAGAGAAAGATGAGAAGTGAGAACATGAAGCCGTGTGATACTTAGGAGGAGAATGCAATCTTTGATCACATGCAAGTTGAGAATGAGCTTGTAAGGATGCATTTATTGTATATGGTTGCAAGGCTCAAATCTGAATCTGGATAATCTAGATTGATTATTTTAGAATTATTTGTTGATCGTGCTGATGTTGGAATGGATATCTGAATATAAGTCCTACATGTGTCGTTTGCTATAAAACACATCGGATTTGTTTGTTTGTAAAGTTTAAATTTAATAAGGTTAAAATTAAACTTGGATAGAGATATTTTTATTAAAAGTTATAAATGATGTAAAATAAAGTTAGTTATTATGTTTGGATATGTGAAGTTTGTGATATAAAGTTAGTTATTATGTTGGGATATGTAAGAGATGTGATATCGGTTAGTTATTGTTTTGGTAATGTGTGTAGAATATAAAATAAAATTAATTTTAAATATTAAAGTTTATATATGATGTGATATGTTAATTTAAAATTAAATTAGGTTAATTTTAAACTGTCAAACAAACAGGAGCATCGATGAAGTTTATTAATGAGGACTTGCTTCTTGGTGGTGAACCTTCTTTGTTGGCCGTCTTTTCTTTGATTATAGATTATCATGAGTAGAATTTATCGTAGCAAGAACATCTTGTGATTGTGCTACTCATCCTTGGGTATTACTATACTACTCGTTTGTTACAACTGCTCTAGCTCAATATTTTTTAGTAAAGCACTTTTCGGCCACGAACATCATTTCTTTGCGGCCTTCTTGTTTAGATCATCGTCATCATTTTACGAATTTTTCTTTATCCATATAAGCTTCTCCGCATCTTATGCGGCAAGCATGTTGACGGAGCAGTTATGACGAAAAGAGTTCCCTGTGTTTGACTATAAATCGATCTATTCTTCGTTCTCTCTTCTTCTACTTGCCTACATTTACTCTTCATCCGGCTTACTCCATCTTGTAGTACCATATCTTGCAATCCCCATGGAATCATCTTTTATAATTGATTTCTCTCTTCTCTACGCTACTGTCGATTTTTCTTGGACTTTGTCTTTTTTGTGTAAATTTTTTTCTTATTTTTTTGTGATCTCTGCTGCGGTTGTATGGGTTATTCAGATGGCTCTTGTTGTAATTGTTCGACTCATTATTATTGTTTGTTTGGCCCAATGGATCTCACTGTTTTAAAAATGTGTTTGCTAGCATCCTTTTTTTGGTTTGTTCAAGTGAGACAAAATTTGTATTTGTTCGTATGAGATTTATTTAAAGGTACCTCCCCCGGCCCCTTCCCTTGAGATTTAACATCTTCGCTAAAATTTGCCCATCGTTGCTCAAGAAGCTATGCTTATAGTATATGTAATAGCTTGACATATTGTAAATATTGTTCACTTTGAATTGAGTTTTACAAATTTAAAATACGTTTGCGGGGTAAGGAGGTTTGCGGGGTAGGGAGATTTGATGATATCTTTGAAAAATATTTTAAAATTATAAAATTATTATTTAAAAGATATTTAAATATCATAATATTTAAATGATATGATATAATATCGTATTGAATTAAATATTGTTCTAAATAAATATCATAAAATATTCAGATTGATTATTTTAGAATTATTAGTATTATTTTTCTTTCACTTTAAAATCAATAATAGATCAATATTTAG
>JAEMOT010001681.1:277556-316728 GCA_019297695.1 Apostasia ramifera | reverse complement strand
TATATATACAGATTATAATTTAATCATCAATGAAATATATATACCAAGTTGAGCTGATTTTGAGCAATGATCAAATCATGTCAAACTTGCCTCAATTGTAAATTTTCAAATATTAATAATTTAAATTATTTATATAACATACTAGCCTTGCTACACCACACTAATAACCAATCAACAAATTAACTAATTGTGGTTTTAGGCATTGGTTGATCCAACGGATTATTAAGTTTAAAAGCACAATTAATTAATTTGTTGGACAATTGCTTCAATAATAGTTGTATATTATTTTTTTTAAAAAATAATATACAACTATTATGGAAGCAATTGTCCAACAAATTAATAATTGTGCTTTTCTCACTAATAAATTAATTAATTATGATTTAAGATCTTAATTTATTATTTAGTGAATTAAGTGCTAATATAGTAGTAGTTAGTTATTTGATATGTGTAATAGTTCTTTTATTTTTACAAAAGGATTTTTTTTTAATCAATTTTATGAAAGGATGTTAGGCATAGTTGTCAGAGTAGTTTTAACTATAAAAATTAATTTTATTGTACATCAAATATAAATATGAATATTAGAATTAATTTTATTTTAAATTATATATATTTTATAATATTAAAATAAATTTGTTTTTTATTGAACTTAGAAAATCACATATTTTTTTCTTGTGTAAAATTTAATTTTCGAATCAAACGAGACCAAAAAGTTCAAGCCATGATTTGAACTTGAATCAATTTATAAATTAACGAGCCGAATTCATTCCATGCTTGGCTCGACTCGAACTCGGATAGTTCCCGCCCCACTTTACAAGTGAACCCATTACCCGTATTGTTAACTTCAACCCGATTTTGATCCGGATTGGATCTGATATTCGACCCAAACCTAACCCACGCAAAGCTTTCGTGCGCCGCCGGGAGACCATCATGCATCGTGTTTTCGGAGCTAGCTCCTTGCCCTTCCTCCGGCGACTAGCGGCGCCGCTGCTGCCGCCTCCGGTGGCGGAGGGGCAACAGCTGCAGTTGTTTCGGGGGATCAGAGTTAAGGTGTTTAACGGAAACCTAGAGCGTGCGCTGGCCATCATGGAAAGGAAGATGAGGTCAAGCGGGATGGAGAGGCTCATCAGGCGGCAGAGTGACCACCACATCAAGAACTCAGAGAAGCGCATCCTCGCTCGCAAGAACCTCGAGCTCCGGATCCGTTCCGAGGAACTCGCTCGCAAGCTCCGGAGCATTATCGTCAAAAAGATCAGGTATGTACCCAATTCGTAATGCCTACTCTTTCACTTATTTACTTTAGTAGGAAAATTTCCATATAAAATCTGCTTTTGTTGTGTTTGCTGGAAGTTGGTTTCTTGGGAGTTTTTGCTGATTGAGCACCGGACATGGTGCTCGGTGGATTCTATGCACTGAGCTGATGTGCCCCAAAGATATGGCTTCTTTTCTGCTAAGTGATTGATGAGAAAAACATGTTTAATTTTTTGGAGTAGGGAGTTAATTTCTTTATTAAAAACGTGTTTTTGTGGAGATCGTAGGAATTTAATTTCTTCTGGTTGTTAATAGACAATGAAGGGGCTAAAGGTAAGCAGTTATTTAGATAAATTGATGGAAATGCTGATGAGACCACATGGTCATGCACTTATCACGAGTGATTTAGTGGTGGTTGATATTTACATTACGCAATGATTGTTGCTTTCCTTGTTGGAGCTCCTTTTCTTTTGATAATTGATATGATATGTCATGTGTTGTAAGTGTTGAACCTTCAAAAGGTATTTGAAGTTTTATCACAAGCAACACGATAAACCATATTGCCCTTCAAAGAATGTATATTGTTTGAATTTCTTAAATGGAAGGATGGGATGTGTCTAAGAGGTTTCATCAATTGAATATATATAAGTCCGTGATTTTACTGCTCTCCATATGGAAGTGAAAAATTGCTGATTTTTTCCTTTTCCCCGTCGTACTACAACATAATGCTTCCAGTAAATTACCACGAGTTTTTGGAAAACTCATGAACAAATCAATCAAATCATAAAAAAAGAGAAAACAAGAGCACCAAATTTTACGTAGAAACCATGAGGGCAAAAAACTTTGGAGCCAGCTGGTGGCTGCTTTGAAAATGCTTCACTATGTGAAAAAGTGCAAGTGGGCATTTGCCCTTCTCGAAGAGACCACGTCGAAGAATCCTGGTTGAGTAGACAACTATTAATATGTTTAGTATACAATAAATGAGCGTAAATCAGCCAACCCCTTGTCTGGCATTTTTCCATGAATTTATAACAAAGGGAATCATCATGCTTTCTAACTCAAAACCCATATAGAGTGTGGTATCCGTATTTCTAGGGATGCTCAGGTAGCAGCATTTAATACTCGTGGGTGGTGCATTAACTCCTAAGATGATTGGACCATATTACATGTAACGCCAGGTATTTATTTATTTATTTAACAAAAAAATAATTTTATTTATTATAATTTTGTTATATTTACTTAATTTTAGATAATGATTAATTTATTTGAAATCTGCATAAGTATTAATGAGAAATTAATTCAAATTAATTATTATAAATTTTCATCCTTATCCTTTAAGAGATTGACTAAATAGCCCATAAAAATAATCTAGAGTCTAATAATAAAGGAAGGGCAATTTAGTTTTTGGTAATTTAATTAATTAAATAATTAATTTGCGGCTTAAATTAGGGAGAAATTTGAGGGAAGAAATATTTCTCATCATTTCTTTCTCTTGAACGTGAAAAACTGTCGGCCATAAAGGAAAGAGAAAGAGAAATCAGCTAGAGAGGAAGAGAAAATAGAGAAATTTCTTCCGTCTTCATCCCGGATTGTGAAGATCGTTCCGGCGCCTAAGGAGGGGAGAACTGGAGAATTTTGGTGAGGATTCTAATACGATTCGTAAAAAAATTTATCATAATGAATAAGAGATAGTCGTACAATGATGTCTATAGTAATTAAATCTAAATTTTTAAAAAGAAAATACTTATTTTGGGTTATATAAATTACAGATTGTGATGAATTCATGGAATGAATAATAGATCTATATAATATTCATTGTTCTTATATTTTATTATGTAGGATAATCACCATACAACAATATTTACATATATTTTTTTGAATTGATGTGGTGATTCAATTAATAGGGTTGAATTGCAAATTTATTAATAATTGTATGCTTTAGGAATAAAGTGGCAAAATCTCTATTTAATTATTTTTTTTTGTCATATATGTGTTTGTGCCTATATATATATATATAATTATATATACATACACTAGTTTATATTAGAATTTATATACATATATAGATATATACATTGTGTATATATACTAAAAGTTGTATATATATATTATTTTTTTACATACAAATATTATAATAATATAAATATATTTTTATATATTAAAATTCATGTCTTTTATGTCAAATGTATGATATAGGAATCTAATTGTCAAATGTATGATATAGGAATTTATATACATATATAGATATATACATTGTGTATATATACTAAAAGGTGTATATATATATTATTTTTTTACATATAAATATTATAATGATATAAATATATTTTTATATATTAAAATTCATGTCTTTTATGTCAAATGTATGATATAGGAATTTATATACATATATAGATATATACATTGTGTATATATACTAAAAGGTGTATATATATATTATTTTTTTACATATAAATATTATAATGATATAAATATATTTTTATATATTAAAATTCATGTCTTTTATGTCAAATGTATGATATAGGAATCTAATTGTCAAAATACTTTCATAGCATAAAAAAATATTGTTTTCTCTGTTATTTGTTATATTGATGCCAATGATGACCTATAGATGATTACAATTAAGATGAATATTGCTAATGACAACTCGGATGAAAATTGACAATTCTATTTATGACAGTGATAATTGTATATTTTTTTATGAAATGATAGTTGTGAAATTATTGATACGACAACTAAATTAAAATATTAGGATTCTCATAGTAGTTACTCTTGCCTACTCGAGTTATAATTTGACTGTCAATGACCTTCAGGTGACATTAACTTTGATTTAATAAATATAATGAGATGATAACAACTATGATGGGAGATGACACGTGATGATAAAGGTAATGGAAGTAGCAATAGGAGTATTTTAGGGCCTTAAATGAAATGATCAAAAATAATTCGAAGATACATGTTATTTATTTGTCTCTGCATTCATATATGTTCATAATTATCTGATATTTAATTGTATCGATGTGATGTAATCATACATGCTAGATGTTTAAGTAAAATTGTGAGCACATACATATTTGATTTATTTTATTTTAGTTGGTAGGTATAATTTATCTTTTAAGTCTATATTGTTTAGGATTGATGTCATTTTTATGACAGGCATTATAGGTTAAAGTGATATACAAAAGAAAAAGATTCGTGATAGAGAGGAACCATAAATTGTGCTAGGATTTATCCTTTCTGCTAGTTGTTTTAAACTATAAACATTTGAACGGTATAGCTGATATAATGAGACATTATTTGCTTTCGATGTTTATTTTATTATAGCTGATATAATGAGACATATTATTTGCTTTACTTGTAGTAGAGAGCTATGGACTTTAGTTTTAGTTATTTGATGTTTATTTTATTATTTCAAAAATTTCTAACTAGTTTTGGTTGTTCTCTTCATAACAACGTCACAATCTTAATTTATTGTGGTCTAGTCCATGTGTGTGTTAGCCACAGGAGACTATAATAAATTGGGAGCATGATAAAGTGGTATCATAGCCTAGGTTAAAGAACTTAGAAAACTTTACTTGTGAATATGGGTAGAAAAATAAGATTGGGATACACCTGTATGCACTGTACTTACCATGTTTGAGTTATTTTTTGTATGTGATTTTAATAAGAATTGTTTTGAGGAATCAAATAGCATCTCATGTGCGGTCTGCAGAAAGCAATCCAAACCCACAAAATGAGCTTAGAGGAGAGGGATTATTTGCTTACTACTCTTATGGATAGACTTTAAGCAATGCCACCCCCCGTAGCTCCTCAGATGGAGCAACCTGCTAAGAAGAGTCATATATAGATTGTATGGTGGAGCAATTCCAGAAAATGCACCTTCAACACTTTAAAGGCTCTATTGATCCCTTGATTGTTGAAAACTGGTTGAGAAAGAGAAAATATTAAAGCATTCAGTGTCCTGCTGATTGAAAGGTGTCTACGGCTGCATGTGTGATGAATGGTACAACAGATAACAAGAGGTGAAATTATTTGTAGAAGAGAAGATGAAGATTAAAGATCGAGAGTTTGATTTCGAGTTAGTAGTAGTATCGATATTTGAGTTTGATGTGATCCTAGGCATGGATTGGCTATCTAAATATTTGGTGGTCATTGATTGCTAGGAAAAGAAGATCAAAATTTGAGATATAGGATCTCAAGACTTAGTACTATTTGGCAAGAGAAAGAAAGTAACATTGATATCGGCTATACAAGCATATTGATTAGTGAAAAAGGGTTGTGTAGCTTACTTAGCTATGACAATGAATGTCAAGGATAAAACAATAAAGCTGCAAAATGTCCCAGTGTTGAACCAGTATCCTGATATGTTTTCAGAAGATTTGTCAGGCTTACTTTCAAACAGAGAGATAGAATTTGCGATTGATTTGATATTTGGAACAGAACCGATATCCAAGGCACCATTTCGAATGGCTATCTTAGAATTATAGGAGTTGAATACTTAACTGCAAGAGCTATTAGATAAGTGATATATTCACTCTAGTGTATCTCCATGGGAAGCACCAATGCTGTTCACGAAGAAGAAAGATGGAACATTGCAGATGTGCATCAATTATAGGGAGCTGAATAAGGTTACTACCAAAAACAAGTACTCATTACCCTGTATCGATGATAAATCTTCGGAGTGGTTATTATTTACTGACGATCAAGGAGAACATCCCGAAGATAATATTTAGATCCAGGCATAGGCATTACGAGTATCTGGCCCTTTGGTTTGACGAATGCCTCATGTGCATTTATGGACTTGATTAATGAATCGAGTATTTCAGCCATCTTTAGATCAGATTGTCATTGTGTTTATAGATGACATACTAATTTACTCAAAGAATCGTGATGAGCACGCAGATCATTTACATTTGAAATTTCAAAAGTTGAGAGAAAAACAGTTATATGCAAAATTCTTCAAGTGTGACTTCTACTTGTTAAGTGTTACTTTTTTAAGATACATGGTTACTACAGAAGGGATATCAGTAGATCTGTAGAAGATTTCAGCAGTAGTGGATTGTACAAGTCTTTTCTCAAATAGTTTTGCTTTTGACCAGGCTAACTTAGAAGACAATTAAATTTGAATAAAGTGATGAGTGAAAATAATTTTTAGAGACTAAAGAATTATTTAATGATAGCGCCAGTGTTAGCACTACCAGAAGGAAGTGAAGAATTTCAAGTATGTAGTGATACTTCATTTCAGAGACTGGTTTGTGTGCTTATGCAACACGGTAAGGTGATCGCTTATGCATCTCGTCAGTTGCGGCCTCATGAGAAGAATTATTCAATTTATGACCTAGAGGTTCCAACGATAGTGTTTGCTTTAAAGATATGATGACATTATCTCTATGGTACAAAATGCGAAGTGTACACTGACCATCAGAGTTTGAAGTATATCTTCACTCAGAAAAAGCTAAATTTGAGACAAAGACAATGGTTGGAATGGATCAAAGATTATGAATTGCAGATTATTTATCATCCTGGTAAAGCTAATGTTGTAGCAAATGCGTTAAATAGAAAAGCCAATTTGAATGGAATGACACTTGCTCAGGTTGATTTGTAGTTGATATTTGATATTGAGAGACTGCCCTTAGTAAGAGTTGAAGAAAGAGGAATGTTGTACTTAAATCAGTTGGTGGTGAAATAACGTTGTGCCTTCTTTGATTTTCAAATAACTCATTAACTTTGTGCTGGTATGTCGCATCAGTATTCTTCAATTCGAACATCATTTTATAGCAAAATATTCTTTGATCCGTAATGAATGAGGTATGTTCCTTATCTTCTTCGGTCATGCGAATTTAGTGGTAACCCAAAGAAGCATTCATGAAGCTCATGATGGAATAATCGGCTGAGGAATCAATTAGGCGGTCGATCTTTGGCAAAGGTTATAAGTCCTTTGGGCATGCTTTATTTAAGTCTGTGAAATCCACGTACATTGACCATTTCTTATTGTTCTTATTGACCATGACCAACTAAGAGGGGTATTTGACTTCTCTTATGAATACTGCGATGAGGAGTATTTTGACCTCCTTTTTTATTGCAAGCTATTTTTCGTCGCTGAAATTGCGCTTCTTTTAGCAAACCAGGGTGTAGTTTGTGCTTAAGGTCAACTTGTGCTCTGCTAAACTTCATTTAAGCTTGGCATATGTTTAAGGCCCTAAGCAAAAACATCCAAGTAATCAGAATGGAGTGCCGCTATAGCGGGCTTTTCATTCGTGGAGAGGTTTTCGATACAAGGATTGTTTTTTCGTCTATGATGATTGTAGATTCTTTCTTTTCGATAGGGGATGGTAGCGCGTGCTTCCCTCAGGTCGACGTGATCTATGTGGAGAGGTGTGTTAATTTCGTAACATTTCTTCACCCCTACTTCTTTCTCCTTAAACTGTGGCTATTTCAAGCAGTGTCAAGAATTTTATGCACAGGTGGAGGATTGAAGTCACCATTCGGAAGGCCACTATAGAGGGGTGCCCAAAGATAATGTTGTTGCCCAAGGGGGCATCGATTAGAATGAAGTCAATAAGTTGTCTTCTTCCTTGGGCCATCGTTTAGTGTGACATGAAGAGAGGCGTAACCGGCCATCCTGTAGATGTTGTCAAAGAAGCTGGATATTGTCATGGTGGGCAGGGGAGGCTTGTATGGTCCCATGTCCACCACCTTGAAGGTGCGGAGACGTACACCGAATTGCCTATGTCCATAAGGATATGGTTGATGTCAAAGGCATTGATGTCGACGATGATGACGGTGATAAAAAGGTCTTCAAGGCGGAGAATTCGAGGCTCCAAAGGCATTGCCATCCTGAGGGATAAGTGCTCTAGATGTCTTTGAGGGAACTTCCTTGACTTTCTGGTACTAGTTTGGTAACCATTCTCAATGTATGCACTGATAAGTGCCCTGAATGTTCAACACTCATGGAGGAGGTGGTTGTAACATTGGTGGAATTTGCAGTTTTTCGACACGCCCTCCCTAGGTTGAGGTGTATGTCGCTCTCCCTAGTGTTGAATGTAGCTTGTCCCTGAAGGTTGAAAAGATCTCCTCAAGGATGTACATGGGGTTGAGGCTTGGTTAGAATCACCATCAAACTTATGCTTCCCTATTGTATGGAAAATACTCTTGTCTCGAAAGCTCTTCTTGGAAGGTGTCAGTTATTCTGCTTTCAGTGTATCTCCCTTCTTCAGCTTGGGGGCCTCAGGTTGTTGGAGGCCTTGAGTGCATTAGCGTCCTTCAGGTGAATATGGTTTACGACTCAGGCTCTAGCCTCCATTGGAGATATGGCGATGTTGTCCATGAAGGAGTTGTAGAGCTCCCCTGGTAGTATGTTACGGACAAAGATCATAGTCAATCTATTGTTCGTTGTGTCCTTTGTCTCCATGTTCATCGTCAAGAAGCGGTCAATGTAGTTTCAGAGCGACTCACTGGGGCACTGCCTTATTTATCAGAGCTCATAGATCGTCCGAGCTGTTGTTTTCGAGTTTTCGAACCTTGTCTTGAATTGCTCGGTGAACTCCTGAAAGTTGTGTATGGAGTTAGTGGGGACTTCATATAGCCAATCAAGAGTGATGCCATAAAGGTGTTGTGAAATAGGTGACATTTGTAAGCATCTGAGATGGATTGCCAGTTGCAAGAGCATTTTCAAAATGTTTCACCTGTTGTGCGAGATCCATGTGGTTGTCATAGTCATTGAACTTAGGGGTCTTGTAATCTCTCGGCTGGCTACCATGATGTTAAGGGCAAAGATGGAGTTCGTTGGGGGAGCCAATGGATAGGCCTTTGGGTGGCTCTCCCAACCAACGAAAGTACTGGCCTCTTCAAAGGCAACTTCGAGGTGTATAGAGGCTTGCAATTGTGCTTGCTGGGGCTAAGAGGCAATATGTGGTTGCGCTTCGTTTTGAAACACATTCTTTCATTGTTGCTGAAGAGGAGCGGGGAGATTTGCGAAAAATGTATTCATGATCTGCAATAATGTTTTGCCTCAAGACCTAAAGATGTTGGTTGACGCTGACAGTGCCGTCAGCCCAGTAAGGTTCAAGGACATGAGGATTTGGAGTGGAAAGGTAAGATCTTGGAATGCCATGGAGGGGTGAGGGCTTATGTAGTGGGTTTCGATCCTTCGTATGAGCACCAAATTGTTGATGCCTAAAATTTGCGAACATATCGAACAGATCATAAAAAAAAAAGATAACAAGAACATTAAATTTTTATGTGAAAATTGTGAGGGAGGAAAATCACGATACTAGCTAGTGGTGGCTTTAGAACTGCTTCCCTATGTGAAGAAGTACTCGAGATGACTAGACCACATGTGTATGATTGATAGATACTCTTTAGTACTTGGCAGACTTTTACGCCATATTTATGTGATGTGCGGACACTACAGGAGGCATTGAGTTGTTCAGGATGGTTTTTTCAAGGTTCGCCATTCGGGTCCACACCTTCGCGGAAGCCTTCGTTCTGCAATACTCTTTGATCAAACCCCGCCACGTTACAGGACAGATTCGAGGTTCAAATCACGATGTAACAATGCCTCTATTGATAGGAAAACTTAAATGGTTCTTGTTCATCCTTTGTTAGATATGGGTGCCTACAAAATCAAATGATCTCTTTGATATCATTAAAAGATCACAAAGAAAGGTAAAGTTACAGCAAACCTATAAATTGTTGTTGAAGTAAGTGATGTTATGATGATTTTTCATTTGTGGAAGCACAAATATAAGAACTAGATGCACCCCTGACCTTGAAATGTTGGCTTTGGACAAAGAGTACAACTTTACAACTTTCTTTTTACCTTAGTAATAAGTGGACTAAGCTGATCCTCGGGTGGATTTAGTTGAGTGATCTTTTTTCAAACTTACGTGATTTCTTTTCTTTGCATTTTCAAAATATGATCATTTCTTTGAGAGCCCACCCATCCATTGTTTAAGGTTAATTTGCACCTGGAGTACTAATACCACCTTAAGTTTTTCCAATTATTTTAGTATCAATCTCTTTTTTTTGGGGCTTTTAAAAAAATACAAAACTCTTCCAAAAACACTTTCATCGATCTTTTATATTTATTTTATATCATACACAAATTTAAATATTAAAAATCAATTTATTTCACATTTTACATAAATCTCAACCTTAAAAAATAACTTTATTTCACACCCCTACACATACTTCAATAAAATAAATTAACTTTATTTCACATATAACACAATTTTCAATAATGAAATAATTTTACTTCATATCATAACATTAAAATAATTTTCTTTTTCTCTCTATCTCAAAAAAAAAACTTAAAACATACTCCATCCAAACAAGCCTAGGTCAGACTTGCTGCATTATTGTATTTTTTAAATTGCATTCCATCATATTTCTTGTGAATTTTTACACGCCTATTCATGTCATAATGCAGGGGCCTGTAAGGATACAAGCTGGGAGTGAAATAGGAACCTGAATATGAATTACAGCAACAGTTAATCTGCAAGTATCTGTATTTCCCCTCCCTTCTATTTCTTTTTTTTTTTTGGCTTGGTGCCAATAAACAGTATTTTGCTTTACATTTCTAGATTGATATACTCATAAAATGATTGAAATAGAGAAGATATGCTGAAATATTCAAAAGATCTTTACCCTTCTTGTTCAGTACAATGTTTCTTTTAGGTGCTTGTTTATATGTGTTTCTTTCTATATCATGACTGTATTCCAGATGTGCTTGGCCATTATCTATAGGGATGATCTTGGCCTTATAAGCATAGCATAATGTTGAATACATAGCGTTTATTTTGGCCTTACAAGCATTTTATAATCTTTGAATAATTTTTTACTTGGAATAGTTTTCTGTAAAAATTAGATTCTCTGGTTCCATGATCATGTTCAACACATTTCCACGTCAATCTTAAGTTTGGGGTGGTTTCTATCAAAACAAAAAAAAGTTTGGGGTGGTCTATACTCAGTCACTATAGAAGGGTTTTATTTATGCTTTATATAGCATTGTTTTCACGACAGACCTTTTTGGGTGTCAGCATTATTCGGCTGTTTTGGTAGGGATCTTATGTCATAGGAAAACCAGAAAAGGTTCCTGTCAGGTAATTAAATTAATAGCAAATAAGTTTATACGTGAACTTGAGCAAACAAATGAAAGTTCATTGGAAAATCGACCTACAAATCACCAATGGGAGCAGAACTTTGACTTCAGTAATTAGGCAGCTAAGGTGCTTCTTTTGACATCATCATTATTACATGTATGCTGAGCTGGGGATGCTTGAGTATGCGCTTCAAGGTAGCAGGAAACGTTACGAGAATGTAAGATGTCATTTCGAAGTTGTTGCTATTTTCAATTAAGAATTGAAAGAAAAGTGCACAAAACATAGGGATTTGGCTATGGAAAGTTATGAAACTACCAGCAACTATACTTTTTAAAAAAAAATAAAATAGCATATCTTTGGCACCTATGAACGAAAAAACATATTTACATAACAATTATTTGAAGATTAGTTAAACTAGCAGCCTAATCATTTATAGAACAAATCTTCTAAAAGGATATAATTGTCAATCTGATCTCCGATTGCTTTTTGCTTCAAGTTCAGGTTGGCTTTACGGTTCCATTCACATATGTAGGTTCTTTATTTGTTCATAGTTTAAAGACTAGAAATAAAAGTGTGAGAAAGAATCCAGCTTTGTGCCTTGTGCAAAAAGATTTTTAGTGGTGATTTTTGAGGATCATTTTTGGGGGTTTGCTTCCATGACTTGAGTTGTTTGAAGAGTTGACTTCTTGAGTCTTTTGTGTATCTAGGTGACATTACCGTATGCTATTAACAGAAATATTGGCACAATTAGTTAAAGAGTAAACATACTTTCGAAAGTATATTAAAGTACATATTATTTATTACAAGTACACATGTAGGGGGCATTTGCTTCAGTGCAATTATGCAATCAAAATATTCGTGTTATTTAAATGTATGTCATTTAGATATGTATGTTTTTTTCTAAATTACTTATTCATTTCAATGTTATTATATTAAAAATGACAATACTATTACTTATTTTTGTTATCTAGAGCTTAACTAATTGTCCTCCCCCATTCCCTTCCTCTCTCTCCTTTCTAGAAAATCAGTCCAATCTCATCTCTCTTTATTATAATTAGGGCAATATCTTTAGATATCGTCTTAGAGTGAACTTCATTATTTTTATAATTTTTCTAACAAACTATATTTGAAATAGTAAGGCTACCAATCCATTTTCAGCCTATTCCAATAACAAGTTATCAAACCAAACAAGTAATTTCTCCAAATAATTGAAATAACAAGTCCGCCAGTCCATTCTAGACCTATTCCAATAACTTATTATCAAACTAAACAAGTAATTTTTTCAAATAACATGACATAACGTTATAATAACATTGAATTAAATTCCCCCATATTACAAGGAAAATATTAGAAGCTGAAGCCTTGTTATCTTTAACAAAAATTAATGCCTCTAAACATAATTATGGTTACTAAAAAACTAGGATTGACAACTACATTAAAAAAATTTAAAAAAATTGAAAAAAAAAACTAGCAGTTACTTTCAAACTTACCATCTTTTGTGCCATAAAAATTCTTGCAACCTTCACAACGACACCCCACGTAACACCCAACACCAGCCTTCAGATCAAGGTTATGCATCAACTACAGGATTCCATGGAAGAATCTAAAGCAACGGACATTAATTATATCAAGATCCACATACCTTGTAGCATTCACAATAGTCCTTCATACATTGAGACTTCAAGCAATTGCATCCTTTTCTTTGTATTGTCAAAGTTGGTGGGGATATACTGTTATCCTGCATAATAAAGGGTTGTTACTTTAGATTCTGCAATAGATAAACAAGCAAAAATCATCAATATTGGGTGGGCATAAACTTACTCCAATCACTTTGTTATGATAAGTAACTTGTACAACTTTAGAAGCAAATGCATGAGGATCACGAGACTTAATATGTTCCCTAGCTGAACGCACTATTTCTTCATGTCCGGGTTTATTCTGGCACGCTTCACAGGCACAAGCTTCATTGCAAAGTAGTCCAGCACTGAAGCAACTACAGTAGCTGATAATAAAAATATGAATATGATGTAAAGCTCTCCATTATGAGAATCTGATCATAGTTTAGCAGAGATACTTTATAAAGCTTACCATTGCAAACATTTTGATTTCTTGCAATTACAATGCTCTGAATTCTTCTTTCTGTGAAATTAATTTTCATTCGAAGTAAGAAAGGAATATATGGTAAAGAGTAGGTTGGATGAACACATGACAATTAAAATGCAGACTTACCTTCTCTTTATAGGTTCGTTAGCTTCAACGGATGGCTGTGGGTTTCTGATGCATGAAGTGATGAGGTGATTATTGAAACTTGGTGTGGAGGTAGGATTCACTTCTAATGGATTAGAGCAAGAAAGAGTAGCAGAACCCAGTGATTTCTTTTGTCTCTCATAATGGCTTTCCTTAGTGGAAGGAACTGAAGAATCCTTTGAATTAGAATTCTGAAGAGAACCATTTCTTGGGCAAGAGTGTGAGACTGAACCCGATGACTGGAATTTTGAAGTGGATGCTCTGTTGATTCTCCCATCACAGTTTAGAGTTGGCGAACTTATATAATATTGTATTGAATCCACATAGGATCCCATAAAATTATGAGACTGGGAAGGAGTTGTTGGCATCCCTGAAGCAGAACCAGTCCGCATTTCTTGCTGATAGTTCAATTGGTACTCAATAGTGTGATGTATCTTATCATTATTCTCACATTCAGGATGGCTTCGCATGTCATAATAAGGATAAGCATCTTCCTGTGTTAATTAGTTCAATTACATTCATAAATCAGTCTAATATGTAACTCAGTATGAAGCAAATTACTGGCAAAGTTTCATATTTAACATTTTTGAAGGCAGGAGTAAATGAATGGTCTCAACTGTATAAAGATATCGTACTGTAGAAAAAAGAGGCCTCAAGGTCAGGTCCCAGTGTCCTCTCATGTCTTTGCATAAAGTTTGAATAAAACTATATTAAATTGAATCAACATTATAAAGCAAACAAGTTTGTGCATGTTTGAACACATGATGTGAGAATGTAAAGTAGAATATAAAGGTATGAGTTATTAAGTATTAGAATGTTGTATTAGTTGGTTATCTAGAGATTAAACCATCATATAAAAGATATAAATTCCCATACATGACAGTGGAAACTACCTTTCTAAATTGTCATTTTGCTTATTTAACCTTAAACAAATTACCAAACATGAAACCTAGCTCATTGTTTCATGCAATTAACAATCCCTAGATGGTTACCTCCTGATTAACAACTGATAATTAAGGCACTTTAGAAAATCCAACATATCATAAATCTAAGCAGCTATAAACTATAAATCGTAATAGAGTTCAAAAACAATCTTTTTCCACCATTGCACAATATAGCATGCAGTACTGTGATGCTCATGCTTGATCTTTTGTTAGCAGACTTAGATTAGTAAACACATATTTATTACTAACTAATATTGAAGCTTCCAGCTATTCTTATTGAACCAAACTATTATGTTAATCTTTGAAAAAGTCTAAAAATGTGAAAAAATGCAACAAAAATTTCATACCTCCTGCTCAAATGCATTAATTGTATCGCTTGATATGTCACTTGAAGTGCCCCATCCCATTGCTCTTAAAGAACTGTTCCACTTATCAAAATTTGCCAAGCTTTCAGAACTGTGTGATCAACAAAATGCAATTATGCAATCAGGTTCTTATAGTTCGAGATGCTTTTCATACTGGTTTGTGCTTTTAATTTGTTTCAGTCCAGTTCCTATAATTGATACCATCCTTCAGTTTAAAGTAAAACAAAAATGCTATGCAGTTCTAATAATTAACTAATAAATTGACTTATTATAATTTAGAGTCTTGATTCATTAGATTAGCTCTTAATCCATTATTTAATCTAGTAAATAAAATTTTGAACTACAATTGATTAATTTATTGATCAATTATTGGGAACGTGTAGCAAGACTCAAAGTAAAATGATTATTTTACCTTCGAAATGACTGTTATGTAAAGTATAAATTGTAAATTGAAGACAAACATTTGATTAGCTCTTTTTTTTTTTTTTACTTGTGATTATTTTGTGATTTTTTTATCATGATTATTTTTGTGAACTTTGCCTACAGAAATTTTCATGTCATCAGAGTACCTTTCACAGTGTGTTGAATTCAATTGATCTCCAGTATTTTGAAGTGTTTGACAATTGGAATAATTGCTCATCATTCTTATAGAGATGAGGATGCTGGCAATCTTTGATAGAATGCCTCAACCTATTGAGAAAAAAAGAGAAAAAAAAAGAAAAAAAAAGTTGATCAGTAGAATGGTAGTATACATACAATATGGAGAAAGTCGCCTGTGAAGTTCTAAACTACAAAAAAATATATCTTTTTACATCTGTCAAACCATTCTTGATATGAGTAATTACAATTTGTAATTGAAATTTTACTTGAAATGTTAATTTGTAATATATGTATGTATTGATGCTTTTTTAGCTCGATGCCAAAGGAGGTTCTGGGTTTGAAGCCACACTGCCGCAAGTGGGGCGGGAGAAATTCCAACATTCGGAGGTATGTATATTTCGAGTTAACTATATTTTGAGTGAGTCAAGCTTGATTGGAAACAAGGCTCGAACTTAGATTTATTTGACTTCAAAACTTGACTTGAAAGCAATTCTCAATCGGACGATTCGTAACACATTTCAACCTCAAGGAAACATAAATAGGAATCAACTCGTAGATACCCCCTCAATCGACTCACCCCCGCCTCCATTGACTCAAATTTTCCGAGTCATAGATGCGAATTGCAACTTGGTTTGAACACATTCGAATCTCCTTTAATTCATAGTCGATTCGATCATTCACTGAAATCAAACAGCAGCGAAGAATCTTTAGGGGAGGGGAAAAGAAATCTTACTTCCAAGCAGACGTTCTCAAACGGCAACGGCTGCTCTCTCTCTCTCTCTCTCTCTCTCTCTCTCTCTCGCGTTCTAATGCTGCAGCCATGAGTTAGATTATTTTTAAAAATGCAAACACATATTCTTTTGTTTGTTACCGTAATCTTTTATATTCGTAATACTTTATATGCTTAATTATTAAATAAAAACTAATAAATACTAGTATTTTTTTTTTGAAATTAAATACTAGTATTTTCTATAGTCAATATTGACTAAATTCTCTATATTGTTCCGGTTTATATAGAAAACTAATAAGATATTAATATTTTATTAATGTAAAAATGGTTATTATGTAATATTTATTTGCAGTTTAATGAATAATTGCTTTTGTTCCTTGTGCTGTGTGTGCATGTTGTGTGCATATTGTGGATTGAACTCGATTTCAATCAATTCGAGCTAACTCAAAATCGAAATATTTTGATACCAATTTGATTTTAATCCGCAATAATTTTGTTTAGTTTGGCCTTGAGTTATCGTGGCTTGGCTCGAAATCGGATGCAACACAAGCATTGGAAATCAATTGTTAAAGGTAACTTTTAATTGAATTTTTTATTCGTTAAATTGTTTTTAAGTTCCAACTATTCATTTTGATTTAATTGGTCGGAATAAAAAAAAAACAAATGATTTACAGTTCGTAGCCTCTGAATTAGGGTTGTTACCGATCCGATTTCGAGCCGAGCCAATACCGGCTTGAAATCGGATTGATCACGTTTCGATCGACTTCGAGCCGATTTCGATTCATTTTCGAGCTGGCTCGAAAAATGAATCAAATCTCAAATTTTTTTTGAGCAGATCTCGAGCCTGGTAAGCTCAACTCGATCCGACTCGAGATCGGCACTATTTATAATATATATATATATATATATATATATAACATATTAACGGAAAGAAATTCATCATTTGCACATGAATAGTTTATTATAATTGTAAAATTGATATATTTGCACGAATAAATCTAGAAAAAGTCGGTTTATATAGTTTGGACATGTAAGTTATAGGACGATTAAAGATCTAGTTAAAAAATCAAGTTATTAAATTTTACTTATATATAAAAAAGAAAAAGGTGTCCAAAAAAAACATAACAAGAAATTATAAGTAGTAATTTTACTCACTTAAATTTAGTTAAGAATTTGTTGATTGATAGATCATAATGAAAACAAAAGATTCATATAGTCGATCCCACCTAGTGGGATTAAGGTCCTGTTTGACAGGAGAACCAAAATCAGAATCAAAATAGTACTAGTTTAAATAATAATAATAAAAAATAATTTTTAAAATCATTTTACACAAAATTTAATATAAAAAATATTATTTTATTTCTCATACTTAATAATTTTTAATAAAAACATCAACTTTATTTCACATCTTAGACTAAAACACTAGATTCTAGTATTTTAGTTCAGGATGTGAAATAAAGTTGATATTTTTATTGAAAATTATTGAGAATATGAAATAAAATAGTATTTTAATATGAACTTTTGTGTTCAAGTAAGCAAATTATTAACATGCCATTCCACGTAGGGGCCTAACAATTTTAATTCAAATTTCAAAACATGTCATTCCACTTAAGCCCCTAAGGTTTGTCTAACTTGCCATAAAGGACTGCAAACTTCAAAACATACTGCCCAAGTCCACTATAATTACTATGTAGTTCACCAGGGCCCTAGTTATTTTTAAAAAGCTTCCGATCAGATCCAATATAACATTTTTCGTTTAAAATACCTTTATTTCATCAAAAAAATTAAATTAAATTAAATTAAATATTTTTTCAATTACGATTTTACCCCTCGCGCGCAGGGCGTCTACCCCTGGGCTGCCTGCGCGCAGCCTCAAGCGATGACGACCTCGTGCCGCAGGCATCCGAGCACAGGCTGCCTGCGCGCGGCCTCAAGCGACGGCCGCCGGCATCGCGCACGTGACCGGTAGTGCGCTACCGCCCGGCGGCCGCGTGTAGTCGTACTTCCCCGGGTTAACTAGAGTTGATTTCTAACTTTTATCCCATGGCGACTAGAGTTGCTATTTCCATTTTTTAGAAAATTTAAAGTTAAAATCAACGCAATTAAAAAAAGTCAACTTCTCCATCGATCTCAAACCCAAACCCCCCTAAGCAAAGGCTTAACAGATCCATCTTCGAAAGGCCCTGAATGGTTCTGGAAATATTGTTCTCTTTTTCAAGAGTAGAATGTGATGCAGGCTTCTCGTGCGCTTAGCCAGGGAAGAACTTTTATTATGGCTAGCGTGGCTGAATCAAAGAAGGCTCATGGAGAGGAACTACTTGACAAGCTGGTCGTTGGCTTGGATGAACTCCAACGTATAGTAGAAAAAAGGGTTCGAGATGCAGTGGCGCCAAAGCAAAAGGAGTTGCTCAATTATGTTGGAAGGTTAGTATTAATTTTAATTGTGATGTCAACAATTAAATTACTTTTATTCACTTATATTCTGGTTTTTTTACCCCCTCCCTCCTCGTACTTTGCTCTGCCTTCATCTCCATCCCCAGCTCCTCCTCCACGTCGTCGGAGGCTGAGATCAGCAGGAGCTCGCACCCCTCGTAGCTCAGGAAATCCGGCGGGTCCGCCGCCGCGAACCTCCGCGCCCCCAGCCGGGCCTGGAGGCTCGCCGGAAAGTCCGCCCGCCGCTTGTTCTGCAGCCCCCCGAACCCGCCTCTGCTCCGGCATGCTGGCGGCTGCTCTGGGTTCTTGATCTGGATGATGAGCGACCCTTCTCGCTCGATGTTGAAGGACTCCTGAGGCTCGTTGCCCGCGGATTTGGCGGGAAGCTCCAGCCTGTAGACGAGGTGGGTGTGGGATTGCCGGCGCCGAACTGGTGGCGGACGATGCGGTAGACCCCCTCGCCCAAGGCCCTCGCCGGCGGCTTGCGGCGGTGGCCGCGGGTAGCGGTGTCGTACTCCTCTGGAGAAGAGAAAGAAAAACAGATTAAAAATTCTCTTTTTTTTGTAATAATTAGATAGCAGACATCAAACTCTGACAAAATTATAATTTCATCCAATATTTTTAAAAGAATAATATTTTCAAAAATTTTACTTATAATTTATATCTTTGGGTGTGTTTGTTTGTAAGATTAAATTTAAGAAGATTAAAATTAAATTTGGATAGAGATATTTTTTTATTGAAAGTTGTGAATGATGTAAAATAAAGTTAGTTATTATGTTGGGATATATGAGGGATGTGATATAAAGTTAGTCATTATGTTGGAATATGTGAGAGATGTGATATAAATTAGTTATTATTTTAGTAATATGTGTAGGATGTGAAATAAATTTAATTTTTAATATTAAATTTTATGTGTGATGTGATATGCCTGATTAAAATTAAATCAGGTTAATTTTAAACTTCTAGACAAACGAGATCTTTATAATAAAATATAAACACTTTTATTGAGTTTAAAATAAATAAATATATATTGCTAGCTCACAAAAATTAAACTATATAACTTATTTCGTAATATATTTAATTTGACCTTATTATAAAATTTATAATCTTATATTAATATAACTGATAATAAAAAATAATTTTATTTATATTAAAAATTTTATAAAATATGAAATAAAATTAAATAATATATTAAAAATAATATATGATGTGAAATAATTTTTTTTATATTAAAAATTATATATCATGCTATAAGAATTAATTTAATATTATTATTTAAATTTTTATAATAAATGAATTATTTTTTATTTTTAGCAAGATCAAAATAAGTCCTTAGAATTTCAGGTTCATATTTTAGGATTTTAGATTTAATTAGTTTTAATTTTTAGTGTTAAAATAATTTTAAATATATAATTTACAATTTTAAATTTTAAATTATAATTTTAGAATTCAAAATTTATAGTATAAGGAGATTTTTACATGAACTTAGGGATGTAATACACTTAAATAATATAATAATTAAATAATAAATATTTATATAATATTATAGTGTTCATGCTTCCTTTGAAAAAGCAAATGAAAAGTCAAACTTTTAAATTTATCATTTCAAGGTGAATCGATTTTAATCTTTTTTTATCATTAATTCAAACATCACTTCAACAATCTAAAATTTAGCACGAAGTTAACCGAAGTCAAGCAAGTTCTTAAGTTGAACCGAAATAAATAATTGACTAATTTTTAACGATGACTTCAACATAAATTTGAAGAAATAAAAAAGTCAAATTGTATAATGTTCTTGTGGTCTCGAGTTTGTGCATGCTAATTCGAGAATGTTGGACCGTTCTATGTAAGTTTCTAAGATTAACACTTTAATGTCGTAACTTGTGTGATCCTTTTGTCACTAATAATATTAAATTTAATACTCAAGCTGTTCATCTAGCTTTCGCTACGATCACACCAAATAAGTTCATTTTTGTCGCATATTATTTAGATCAAAAATATAATATTAAGCTAAAAACGGATAATTACCCTAAGAATATGAATACACCCGTTCAAAATTTATAGATCAATGTACAAAAATTTTACTCGAAATAAAATAATTAATGCTTGGTGCATAAGGCCGTCTCTCTCTCTTTCGATCCGACGCACGCGCGCAGTCACCGGCGGCCGCATGGTCCTCGCGCGTGCGCCGGATCGGGAGGAGAGAGAGAATGGCAGGGGTAAAATAGTAATTTTAAAAATTTTAATTATAAAAAAATAAAAAAAGACCCATTTGATAATTTTATCAAAACTCAGGGATCCCGATGTTATAATTTTAAAAACATGGACCTGCGCGATATTAAGCATTAAATTCAGAGATCTGGGCGTAATTGACCTTAAATTTAATTGAAAAGGTACTTAAAATTGATGATTTAAAAATCTATTTATAAAAGAAGAGAAATTAGAGAATTATATTATAATTTTTTCATCATTTAACCTGCTCTCTTGGCTAGGAGCTGCACTTGGGTTCGGACGTCCGCATGTTCGGATCCCCAATCAGTGGGCGTCACGTGTGTCATACAGGTGGGGTCCGGCACACGTGGCGCCGACTGATTGGGAGTCCGGACGTGCGGACGTCCGAACCCAAGTATTTTTCCTTGGCTAGGCGTAGAATGGATTAGGCTGGGCATGCTTTGCTTAGGCACCAAGTATATAAAGGATAAATATGTGTGAATAAGTTATATTACTTATGAAGATCTACTCATATTTTCTGCTACATATTAATCTATCAATGATTTATTATTATTCTACTGATTAAATTGATTTGTATTATTATTGTTAAATTGATAAATGATATGTTAAATTGATATGAGAAATATTTAATGCTTATATTGTAAAATAATAGCTGTAAAATTGATTTAAAGTTCTGTGATATGATATAGTATAGATAAGTTTGTATACTTAAAACCGATAAGGGTGCAAAGTTGTCTGCAGTGAGTTGATCCAATGAAGGCGCGGGTAATCACCGAATGATATTTCAGAAGAGAAAAATCACTAATACAACTAGCGACTTCTGATAGACTTCTAAGATGATAGCATGGTAGGAAGATAACTTATAATTAAGAAGTAAAAAATTAAGATATAAGAGGTATTATGTTCTATGTGTTATGCTGATGTATCTTGATGTTCCTATTACGTATAAAATAAATAGTAGATATGAGCATATAATTGTTTATTTAATATGACAACTATATGTTATAATATTGCTTGATTTCATGTGGAATTAGTAAAAACTGAGTTTGTAAGAACTCACCTCCTATTTATTTTTCAAGTATAACACAAATTGCACTTAGAATGAGTATGAGAGTGATCACTTTAAGAGGTAATTTAGATTAGTAATTTTTTATATAATTATTCTATATTTAAAAAAGTAATATAGAACTTTTGTGATAATATTAAACTATTCTTCATGATTATTATTGATATATTATTTTGGTTGGAATTGTTCTCAACTTAACTAGTTAATTTGCTGCTTAATCCTATATTAGTGAGTCGAAATGTGACATCAAGTTAGCTTGATATTTTCATGTATTAGCTCAAGATTAGAGACTGATCAAAATCTTGAGAAATTATAAGCTCATTTGTCAGCTTGATTAGAGCAAATCAATTTAAATAAATTCGAACATCCAATAATTATAAATATTATATTTTGTATATTTTAAATTTTAAATATTATATGTTTATGTTAAACTTTTATATATTGCACAACCACATTTTAAAACTTGTGCATCACTTATCCTTTTAACAACACACTTTATTTTATTCGAGATTTTTGCCGCATTTAATTTTGTACAATCAATGTCTAATATGTAAATAAGAATTTTTCTGTGTCTAATATGTAAGTAGCTTCGCTCCATTCGGCCATCTCAAAATGACTAAAACTTTTGCAACCCATATGTAATTTACCCATCGCTTCACTGCATTCTCCCGTTCGTCCGTTCTGTCAATAGTAATGAAAACAGGACGAATTTTGGTCGAATTTATAAATATTTATACCCGCTTTGCTATATATTATTCATTATTCATATTCGTCCCATATTTGTTTCCAACCCGCTCTTATTCTAATTTTCACAAATTAGTACTCACTCCATCCTGTCTTATTTTCTTACTAATATTAATGAAAATTAAATTTTTTATTTTATTTAAAATAATAAAAATTATAGCTATATGATAAATATTATATTATAAAAATAAGATATTATATTTTTTTTATTTTTAATATATTTTTTTATTTAATTTTATATGAAAATAAATAAAAATATATATAGTTAATTCATATTCTTACTCGTCCCATTTTATAAGGGGGTTTATAAATTGTGGATAAAATTTTAGTAATCATATCCGCCCATCGGGGAGGTTTAATCGGGTACGGTACAAATTGCCAGCGAGAGAGGTTCTCGTCCGACGTCCTCTTTGAAGCGTTCGAAATCCCCCATCAGCTCGAGCAAATCGCACCGATTACCAACGAGGTTTCGTCCTCTCTTGCTCTCCCGCCGCCTGGATCCAACCGTAAATCTCCGATCAGCACTAGGGCATCCCGTTCACTGGCCATTTTCAGTTTTGCTTTCGGATCGGAACCCTAAAGGCGTCGGAATCGCATCCCGTTTGTGGTTTCGGGTGGCTTGCTTCAGTGTTACCCTTTCTGATTCTTGCATATTCAAGTTTGGAGAATATGAATCAGAGAGCAAAGCAGCAGCAGCAGGCTCTGCTGCAGCAGGCCTTGATTCAGCAGCAACAACAGCTTTACCAATCCGGCATCTTCGCAACCATGTCACAGGTGCTGATCTTCCCATCTTCTGTTACAGATTCGATGGTATTATTTCAGAACGGAGTACGGCTCATTGGATGTTGCTTAGTCGCTGTGTTTGTCTTTTTAAATAATGGTTTTTAGCTCACTTTTCGGAGAATAGTTTGTCCGTTCGATGCTGAGGAGTGCACTTTCTTTATTGCCATGTTTCTTATTTTGAGGATTTGTTTGGTTTTCTCGTTATTGGAATGCTCTAATTTTCTTAGAATGGTGCGCAAATCTAAGAATTAAAGTACCTTCTAGGCATTTTGGCATTTTTCACATGCAAATATGCAGTTTTGTCTTGAGCAGTAGATTTGATCTTCCTTTTTTATTGTACTCGTTGCAAATTTCGCTTGAATTTCATACTCTTACAGTTTGCTAAAATTTTGATTTCTGTTACTGTCTAACTGATTGTGAAACCATAGTTTCTTCTATGGTGGTGCTATTCCTTCTTATATTATTGTACTCTTTGAAAATTTTGCTTTGAGTCTGGTGCCTTAAAGTTTGCAAAAAAATTTATTCCTGTTACCGTCAAAGTGATAATGAAACCAAAGTTTATTCTATTTTATTCTTCTGCGATCATACTCAATGGATTTTTTACCGGTTTATGTTGATTCTCTACATTCATTATACAATCATGCTCAATGTAGTCCTGTTATAATCCCATTGATATGCTTGACCAGTTTATGTTGTGGCAGAGAAATGTATATTCTGCATATTTCTTTATTTTTTGTTATTGTTTCCAAATCCATTGGGTAATTTCCATGCTTATTAATTTCAGTAAAAAAGTTTGTTTTTTCATCATAGCGCTTTTATAGTTTGCTTCTCCTAGAACGACATAGCTCTTTTTGTTCTTTTAGTATGGAATTATGCTGGTAGGCTAGAAACTTTACTTTTGGAATCTTTTGCTATTTCTTATTAATTTGGTGTAGGATAGTTTTTAGTTTGATTAGGTCTACTTTTCTTTATTTTCTTTTTTTTTTTTTACGTTCATATTTTGCAGATGGAGCCTGTTCCAAGTGGCAATCTACCACCTGGGTTTGATCCTTCAACATGCCGCAGTGTGTGAGTCTTTGTAGTAGCTTGTCCCTTTTTTCTTTTCCTGGGATACCTCTAAACGTTTATTGTCGCATGCTGAATTCTGTGGAAATTTGATTGAATGATGGTCTTCTTTTTTTACTTTCTTTTATCCAAGTTTTTACTTAGTTTTGAACAAGGAGCTGCTATAGGTGTTTTGAAGAAATTTCTTGTTCATTTTCTTTCAGGTTGCTTGAACTTTATTGTATTTTTTAATCTTCAATATGCTAACAAGAAAGCTATGTTCTTTTCGTCTGCACACTTTCTTTTATTTAACTTTCTCGATATCTTGATCAACCTTTTTATAACTAGGTATGTAGGCAATATCCACCCTCAAGTCACAGAGGCTCTTCTTGCAGAAGTTTTCCAAAATATGGGTCCACTTGAAGGATGTAAGCTGATTCGGAAAGAAAAGGTTTGCCTATAAGCACATTGTATTGTGTAATAGTTGTTTGAATTTTCTATAAAGATATGCATGTTGTGTATCAAGCATTCTGACGAACTTTTAAGCTTCTTTGTCTATCCAGTAGTGTATAATTATATTGTCTTCTATTTGCATAGCTTAGAAATATGTTTAATGATTCTCGTGTGATACACAGAAATGAAATGGTAAACACGTGTATTTATCTATTAGAGGCTTGCAACTAAAAAGTTTTTTCATTGAGATGTAATTATATGTGATTGTTGGATGCTGCATTTTTGGATTATGATGTCTCGATCATTACTTTATCTTAGTTTTACTTCTCTTTTTTGTATTACTTCAATATGTATCTCAACCATGTGTTTTCGTAAGGTTAGGTGCCTGAAGGATAGTCTATGAGAATGTTCATGGTGTTTATGTGATACGTAATAAACATACATTTGGTTAGAGTAAAATATGTATGAAAATTGAAAGGCGTAATCGACAAAGAAGTTTTTCAGTAAATATGTACCAATTAAACTGCATATGAGAATGAAAATAGAAAAGTAATCTACTTGTAAATTGTGTGAGATGATTCTAAACAGAAAAATGATGTGTAAATCAAAAATAGCATACTCAAAGGATGTATGCTCTTGATTTAGATAGTAAAAGTTTAGGGAGATTTACATACAAGCTACAATTAATGTTACTGTTTACGAACTAATCATTCAAGTCATTGAATTTGCATTGTAGACACTCAAAAAACATAATCATTTCAATTTCAACATGATGATTAATCTATTAACATATTCTTCAAAATTTTTTTTTTTTTGCTCATTCATATGATGTTTTGAATATAAATATAAAGTTTAATGGGTGATGTATGTAACTATTCTGACAGACAAATGACCAAATTTCAAACCCATATTAGAAATAGCTTAATTCAGTAATGTAACTAATCATGATAGACATCTAGCATAAAATGTAAAGGATTGTTTTAGGCAATCGACAACCAGGTCCGTGTAAAACATGGTCCCAAATGAAAAACGCAGAATGTTATATTAGGCAATTGATAGCCAGCATAAAACTTGTCAAATCAAACATAACATAAATCCTTTAAGAAATTGCATTAATATAAGGTATTCCTTAGAAGTGATGCGTTATATCGCCCAAATACAGTAAGAAATGTGCAATGACCGCTATATCAGCTCTCAAATGTAATGATAAGTGAGTAAGGGCTCTCACGTTATTGAAAAATGCGGGTAAAGAAGCTGGTTCAAGATACTAGAATATAAGTCACTAGAATTAGACTAGAAATTTGGAAAATAGGTAATTAATGGAGTTGGTAGATATTATTATTCATAAATGATTAATATTTTATTTTTTTGGGAAATAAAAAACTTAGATATTCTAGTAAGAGTCAAATTAGGAATGAAGCAGGTATAATTTTGAACAAGATCTTGAAGAATCATGTAATGAAAATCAAGAGAAATATGGATAGAATTATAGATTTAAAAATTATAATCAATAGAATGATTATTAAAATTGCAAGTATGTCCCCTCAAGTTTTTTTGTATGCGAGTGTAAAGGAAAAATATTGGAATGATTTGAAAGAGTTAATATAAGAAATACCTAAGAAGGAAAAAATATTTTTCGGAGATCTAAATGGATATGTTGGAATATTGAGGTATTTAACAATATTTATGATTGGCTTGATTTTGGGGAGATTATGAGAGTAAAATCATTTTTGAATTTTTCTTAACTTATGATTTCATGATTGCTAATATTTTGTTCAAACAAAGAGAGGAGTATACTATAACTTATAAGAATGGTTTTTAAAAATATAGATTGGTTTTTTTCTCATATGAAAACAAGATTGCTTAGATTGTGAAAATTGAAGGTCATTTTAAGTAAATATTTAATTATTCAATATCGATTGATGGTCTTAGATTTTAAGATAAAAAATTAAAAAAAGAATAATATACTTAAACATTCAGACTCGGTGGGATCTAAAGAATGTGAATACATGTAACTTTAAGAGAAAAGTTCTAGAACTTGAACAGTGGGACATCAGAGGAGAAACTGATCTCACGTGATTAACGATTGCTAACTGCATTTATATAGTGATGAAAGATGTGCTGAGAGAATTTAAAGAAAAATGTTTTAAATAATAAAAATATTTAGTGGTAGAAAGATGTACAAGAAAAAACTTAATAAGAAGAAAATTTGTTATAAAGATTGGTTTAAATGCAATAGCAATGAGATTAAGAGAAATATAAAGTGGCTTGATGAGGGTTAAAAAAACAGTTTCTAATGCAAAGAATGTGGCTTTAGAGAATCTATATAAGAAACTAAATACTAGAGAAAGAGATAGACATATAAGGGATTGTCAAGGCAAGAGATAGAAAACTAAAAAATTTACTTGATAAAATGCATTAAGAATGAAGATCAGAATGTATTTTTCAAGGAAAAAAATATTCATTATAAATGAATGGGTTACTTTCAAAACTTTTTCAATGGAAGTTATGATAATATAATTGATTTTATTAAACTCAGCATGGAAAAAGAAAATAAAAATTACATACATTCTACGTATTAGTAAAGTTAAAGTTTGAGAAGATTTAAAGATGATGGGGCGTAGAAAAAATACGATAGGTTGACACCCTAATAAATGTTTAAAAATTGATGATGTGATAATTAGTGATTAAATTATTAAAAAAGTGTGTTTTAGATACCATAGATCAATCATATAAAATTACAGTAAAATAGATATTGATGTCATTAAAAGGATCTATGTAGGATAGATAAAGTGAAAAAATATATTTGGTGTATTGCGTGATAAAAACTTTTACTCAAATTTAAAGGTAAATTTTATAAAACAGTAGTGAGACTAACAATGATATATAGTGCTAAATGCTAACTTATAAAGAGAAAATATTCAAATATAATAAGTATTGCAGAATTGAAGATGCTGAGGTGGATGATTGAGTATATATGAAAGGATAGAATACAAAATGAGTATATCTGCGAGAAAATTAGAGTAACATCAACTTAGAGAGAGTCGGCTTAGATGATTTAGACATAAATCGTAAGTTTATGAAACATGAGTACGATATGACGATATAAATACGATATGGATACATTGATACTTCAAATTCAAAAAAAAATGGTACAGATACGTCAAGATACGAATATTATATATGTGTGTCTAATACATCATATGCTCACATTTAAAGAATAATTTTATGGTAAATCATAATGACTTATATCTTGTTATTATAAATTTTAAAAATATTTTTTAAATTTTTTTGAAATTAATTATTTTTTTCAAACGTTCTTGATGTCACTAAAAAATAATTATGGACGGTTTAACTTAAAAAAATAAGAACATCCTTCAACAACTATTGAATTTAAAAATATTTATATTAAAATAATATCAAAAAGTTTGTTTAATTATTTCTCAACTTATTATAGATTATTTAAGTGTGATGAGAGTTTAAATATACATTCGCAAATTAATTTCAGTTTTCGTGTAAATTCGACCTAAATCAATTATTTTGATGCAAATGAGATACAAATGTTGTGACATAAACTTAGATATACTGACCTGATCAAAGTAAATATATGTTTTTCTCTCTCCAAGTCTCTATCTAAATAAGTTAAAATAAAAAAAAGCTAAAATCTTATTTTTTTCACAATATAAGCCTAATTAAGGTAAAAAAAGTAATCAACATATAACAGAAGCAAAGATAGTATCATTTGAGGTAAAAAAAAAGATAACAAAGCTGTTTGCGAATATCAATTTTTTTCCTATTGCCAAAACAGTAGTATGTGTGAAGTTTTCTGCGATCATAATTGCTTCAACCAGTGTATTTCTCTCTCAATTTTAATATTTGAGTCTATGCATGAGTTATCTTTTATATATAAGTTTTTTTTTATCATGTGTGTCGAACCAATTGTTTCAATATTGTTTCTCTACTTAGAAGTATCGGGAAGTATCAAATAAGTATTGGATAAATATCAAATAAGTATCGAGCAAGTATTAAATTTTTAAAAATTAAAAATATAAATTGATATATCACGTGGAGTATCATATACATATTAATGGAGTATCGAGAAGTATTTGTATCGAATTTAAATACGATGCGGATACGTTAGGCTTCACGAAGTATCAGTGCTTCATGACGTAGGCCCATTGAAGCTCCAGTAAAGAATGTTAGGTTATTGGACCTCGCTGATATAAAAGGAAGAAGATATAGACCAAAAAAGAAATGAGAAGAAATTATAAAGAAATATCTTACAAATTTAGAGCTAAATGAGAATTTGTTAATTGATAGAGTGCAATGAAAATAAATGATTTATGAGCTGACCCTACCTAGTAGGATAAAGGCTTGATTTTAATATTTGTTAACTATCATGGTGGGCAACAAAAGTGTGTAAAGCATAGGTTGTATATGATATAACTTTTATTGTTTGGATAATTAAAATAGATGATAGACAAGTTGAGAGTGCCACGTATGTATAATATTGGCAGTGGCAAATGAATACATTGTTGAATCAAACTTAATATGCTAATAATTATAGATTATGTTAAAGAACTACTAAGATGATTCTAGGGGAATTTGGCAATGAAACGTAGGAAGTAGACTTGGTGTTCTACAGAAGAGTATCAAACATTATTAGAGGAAGAAATGCTTATATAAGAAATAAGATGGAGAGCTTTCATAGAAAATTAAAATGGTAGAATATATTAATTAAGTTATGAACCAACCCAATAATAATTGCCGAGTAAGTTTTAGAAGTGTGTAAACATAGTCCTTTAGCATCTTAAATTTTAGAGTTATGTGGTGTTTTGGCTTAGTATGATTCAATGAGAGTTTGGAGACTGAATCTATGTAAAATTATTATTGAGGATGTGCTATTTGTCAATACAATTTAATAGAATCTAAATAGTTTATTGTTGTCATAGTTTTATTGGAATCAAGGTTGTAAATTTTGTTAAGAATTTGGGTGAGGCAATGGGGAAATATCTTATAGGCTGTTCAATAGGTCAATTATATTCTTCATATAAGTTTTGGAGTCTACTGGATATATTTCAAGTTGATTCAATTTGACAATCAATCATCAAATTTGAGATGTTAAATAGGTCTCTTTACTCATCTTTTGAGTATTGTGATAATTTAATGCCCAGCCCAAATTAACTCTTCCCAAGTAAGTGACATAAAGAGGGATGAGCGGAAAATGAGGATGATAATAGAACAAGGATGAGGAGGAGGAGGCGGTGGAGAAGGGAAAAACATATGTACAGCAATGGTGCTGTGGTTAATCATTTTGATTCTAGAAAGCTTAACATTGAAGATTTATTTGTTTTCTGGAAGTTATTGGCGAAATTATTTAAGGCAAATCTTCTATGGATATTGAATATCATGTAAAGGCAAATCTTCGCCTGATTTTCATAGATATTGAATATCATGTAAATTTGTACTTGGAAAATTTGATGTGGTTGGATATTGAGGAGAATATATTTTTTGAGGGCTTTGTTGATTCTACGATAGATCTGAATTGTAGAGCAATTATTAGTATTAAGCGTAGTTGTAAAATACAGAATGGAGGAAAATAATATTGTTAATCAGATCATCCAGCCCAGCCCCACCTTGGTCGGTGGTCAGAAATGATGGATATTCAATTCCACAGGGCAGAGCTCAGTATTCAATCCCTATCTTCGAACATGGTGAAACCTGTTAGCTGATGACCCTTTCTCTCCCTTTTGGTCAAGTTTAGTGAAAAAGAAAAAATGTTTGCCCTGTTTCCCCTTTGCCACTCAAGTGTGCAGCATCTGCCATGCTTAGGCCCTTTATTATAGTCTTTTGCTGGATTATGAGAGGGAGTGTGTGAAAAGTTTGCTGGAAAAAAAGTAGGGTAGAGACGATAAACATAGATAAGGATTGAGGAGATCGGCAGTGAGTTGCAGAGGTTTGGGCTACTTTGGATGGTTGTTACTGCTTTGTGCAATTATTTTTTGTAAACTCCATGGAATCTTATTCTACTACCTCATTGAAAGTGGGTTCAGCCGTGGAAAGTGGCTGAAAAATATAAATATGGAATTTAATTTTGCATTTATGCTAGAAAGACAACATGCATGATATTTTTTCATTGAAGCACTTATTAGTTCTTGGGAATGTAGTTGAGCAATTATAACGATAACTATGGGAGAGTGAAGGTTATGAATTGTTGAAGGAATGAACTAATGATAGTTTTGGAAGAACCAAGGATATGGATTGTGTGAATTTGAGATGGTGTGATGGAATAAAGTCTGAAACAGGTGGGATCTAATCAGCAAATTAATTTATTTTGATGCTAAAAAGTAAAAGTGGTGACCACTTTTGTTTTAATTACAATAAATGGAAAATCTTGACATTATTAACTTCAAAAACATTTGATAGAGTGATACGTTAATCAGTTTGATGGGCGAAGGAGACAAAAATACTTCTTATGATCCATATTAGTTTCAAAAAACATTTTATAGAGTAATATAATAACCAGTTTGGTGGGTGAAAGAGACAAAAAGTACTTAAAGATCCATCACATTTAATGAGGAAATTCTTCAGTAGTTATAAATGATATTCAAAATTAATTTGTTAATGATTGGTGAACTTAAAATCATAACGAATACTTTTAGATGGTACACTTCATGATAAGCATGTATTTTTGAAGTATATAGCAGTTTAATAAGTGAGTATATCTCTATTATTATCACCATCATCCTAAATATCCTTGTCCAATTTATGTGGCGTCCATAGATTTTTTCTAGTCAACTATTCTTGGGTCATTTGTTATGCAAATTTATGTTCATAAATGAGTTTATTACTACTAAAGTTAACCGTTAAGTACTTAGGGTACAATGAGATTTGCGATAGGAAAATATCTTAAGATTAAATGGAAATCTGACAAGGTACATTTAGAGATTTCTACTAGGCCGGATTTAGCGGAAACTAGTTTGGAGACTTCCGATAAATCTGGTAATGCACTAGAATCATTTTCAAAAGGAAGTTGGATTGGTCAGTTGCTATCTTTATTATATGGAATGTCCTTGCATACTTGGAGCTAAATGAAGCATTGTTATTTGATAGACAACAACAACCACCAAGCCTTAATCCTACTAGGTGGGGTCGGCTATGTTATTTGATAGAGTGTAATGAAAATAAAAGATTAATGTAACCGAACCCACCTAGTGGGATTAAGGCTTAGTTATTGTTGTTGTTGTTGTAAGGAGCGATGGTGTGGAAATGACAATTATATATATATATATAATTTTTTCTTTACAAAATAATAATAATATTTTTTCTTTATATTTGTATAAACTGCCAATGCAATCCATAGTCTTTAATTTCTTTAAGAAGTGAGTCCTATTATCAATTTTTTTAAAAAGTAATGCTCACAATAAAAAATAATTTTATATTTTCTGAATACTTTTTAAGTGAGATCACAGGCATTGTCTTGTCGCTATTAAGAAATGTGAAAAATAAAAATTATGATATTATATTTTTTTACCATTGTACAAATTGCCAACGGAATCAGTTGCTTTTTTTTTTGTTACTATCCAATACC
The DNA here is from genome assembly GCA_019297695.1 of Apostasia ramifera. NCBI lineage: Eukaryota > Viridiplantae > Streptophyta > Magnoliopsida > Asparagales > Orchidaceae > Apostasia > Apostasia ramifera. The sequence goes on along the minus strand of JAEMOT010001681.1, from coordinate 284,145 downwards.
TGTTCATTGCTTTTTATGTTAATGTGAAAGTAACCTATAATAATTTTGAGATGATAATCATGTTAGTTAAGAGAAGAAAATAGAACAAACAAAAAGAATCAGTAGACTTGGAATCAGTTCGGAGCTAATTCCAGAGCTAGTAACTTGTTCCATGGTTTTGACTAGTTGCGGCAAGCGCATTGTTGAAATTGCTTTTGTAAGGAATTGGTAGGACCAGTCTAGAAACAGTTCAATTATGTCCGTTTACCAGCACTAGGTATATTATATAAGAAATGTCATCATTGAAAATTGATCAAAATAATTATGTAAAAATTGTAACAAAATAGGTATGGTAACTCCATATTGCTTACATATGTCAGGAATGATGCCCACTAAGTATAATGTTATCAAGAATAAACATTACATGTGTATGGCTGAGAGTTTTTTTTTTTTTGAATTTTTATAATTAATGTATGGCTGAGAGTTGAAGACCTATAACTAAGTCAGAGATGGAATAAGGAAGTCCAAACAGTTAAGTTGGGTGAAGGTTAATGATCATGTTTATTATAACTGTGATGTTGATCATGTTATTCCAATAACATACACAAAATAGTTAGCTATAGTTGAAGATCAGAACTACATATTCAATACTGTTTAAAAGTTTTGTTAATATTTCTATTTGGTTCATATGCTGTGATTAGGTTGATCTGAAATAATAATTGTAATAATGGATGAATAAGCAATACCTAGTCATGATAAGTTTAGATACCTTGGTCAAAGAAACAGATATATAAATGAGGGCAGCTCTAGTGGAGTGAAAGTTTCGTGGCTCAAATGAAGAATTAAATGCCTGTGGAGTATTATGTGGTAATAGCAATCTGCTAAGCTTTTATGAAGATCTCAATTTTAGGCAATAAAAAAGATCACTAGAAAGTAATGACCTTATTTTAGTATCATATAGATGAGACTGTTGGGATGGAGACGTGGAGTGACTTCTATTGCATATGATTTAGAGAATAGAGTTATGTGATATGATTATGTATACAAAGAGTGGAATATGCACCATTAAGGTAGGTTAGATAAATTTTTTGTGCAAACAATAGAAAGAAAAGGGATTAAATCAAAAGTAATTTGGTTAGAGGCTATTCCAAAATATGTGTAAGTTAGAATTATACCTCATGTTGCATTCATAAAAAGAAACCAAGAGAAAAGGGTAAAATTGGTCCTTTATTGTGGCTATTCTTATTGATGATGATCATTAATTTCTGGTGTCAATGAAGTTTGACATGTTATTAAATGTTTTTGTTACTACTACAGTCTATGTTAAACAAATGACTTGCATTCCCTATCCAAATTATTTGAGCTGGCTTTGTTGCACTTAACTTCTATTTGCAAATTTATTTTACCGATGATAGTTTCGCCAAAGGCGAGTGAAGCGAGACTGGCCCCTAAATATGTTAATGGAATTTTCCAATTATTTTTTATCCTTAATTTTTTAATCTGGTAGATCAAATATTATTAGAAATATTTAGTCTAACCAAAATGTGTCTTAACTTTGCAATTTGAATTATAGGATCATGCGGCTTCACCTCATTGATCTGTTGCTTTGAGTTATAGGATCATGCGACTTCATTGATGCGTGTTGCTTCCTACCAGGAAGGTTGTTGGAGATTAGTTTGTCTATTATAAAGGAATCTTTCCGGGACTTGAATTCCAGTTTTAACTGTTCGAGTTATATGGAAATCTTCAACTTGTGTATAAAAATGATTGGTCTCACCTAATTGTTGGAGTTCTTTTAGTTTTCAGTATATCCATGATTAGCAAATTGCTTTGGTTGCCTTACTGATGCGTCTTACATATGGCATCATCGCTTGTTACTCGACTAACTTGGCCAATTCAAACTTAAGGGTTATAAAAGGCAAGCTTCAATTATATTGCATTTCTCTTGTTTCAGTCCTCTTATGGATTTGTTGATTACCATGATCGACGATCAGCATCATTTGCAATAATGACTTTGAATGGGCGTCATCTGTGAGAAGCCTGACCTTACTTTCTCTGCTGTTCATATTAGCTTTTCCTTAAATGAGAGAGCTAAAATTATCTTCTCTTTGTAGATGTGGTCAGCCGATCAAGGTGAATTGGGCGTATGCAAGTGGTCAACGAGAAGATACTTCTGGTCCTCTAACTGTTGCACTTTTATATTGTATTTGAGTACAATTTCTTTGACTTAGTTGATTTTATAAATTTTCATGAAGTCTGTGTTTATGTTTATCAGGGCATTTCCACATTTTTGTTGGCGACCTAAGTTCTGAGGTCACTGATTCCATGCTTTATAATCACTTCCAAGTTTATCCTACTTGCTCGTGAGTTTTTTGGATTTTAACAATAATGTTTCCTATTCGATCTGTTCTGGGAATTTTTTCCTTGTTCCACCTTTTCTTCTTGGAATCCAGTGGATGATGTTCTCAAGAAACTTGATGTTTTTTTTTCCCTTATTGTAGGCTTAATCATCTTATTTGTATTGAACTTGTTTCATTATCAGGGATGCACGTGTTATGTGGGATAATGCAACAGGGCGTTCTCGAGGATATGGTTTTGTTTCATTCCGCAATAATCAGGTAAATTTTGCTTTGTTTGTTAGAAAGTCGAAACAGCCTGTTGAATTATCAAGAATCGGCTTTTGAAGGGAGTTTGTACCTCAGTGACTTTTTCTTGTCAATAATCTAATCTTGATTTGTTGCAAACAAAATTTGCCACATAAAATTTTCTATGAGCTTAAGAATGTGCTGTCAGGGGAGCTTCATGCTCTCTCATTTTTCCCTCTTTTCTGCACTGTATCTCCGGGAAGAAACCTGCTTTACAGTGTTGAAATTTTTTTCCCCTCTTCCAGGATGCTCAGAATGCTATAAACGAAATGTCTGGTAAGATAACTAAAAATACGCGCTGATTTTCCTTTTTTTAAAGCAAAAGTGGAGTTGGATTCTCATATTTCTTCCGCAGGCAAGTGGCTTGGAAGTCGGCAAATACGGTGTAATTGGGCAACTAAAAGTCCTGGAGAGGAGAAACAGGGGGGCGATAATCAAAATGCCATTGCATTCACAAATGGAAATGCAGTCGTATTAACAAATGGAAGTTCTGGCAGTGGTAGGTGACAAATTGGATCCTCATTGTTAAGAGATTTAAGTCTACAAGAGGGTTAGATAATTGTGAGGATTAGTAGAGAGGATGAAAAAAAAAAGCACACATTAGCATATGTTATTCAGCTAATTTTACCTCATCCACATTTCAAGTTATTAGGTTACGTTGATTCACCTCTTCAATGGATGTGTAGGTTTACCAGTTTACAAAATATTGTCAGCCTTCAACCTAAACTGATGCCAAATATATATATATTATTTTTCTTTCTAGCCCGCCTAATATTTAAGTTCTCTCATTATACTTTTTTGTTCTAAAAAATTCAACCAAATTAAAAGTCGAGAATAAAGGCCAACGCTCCAAGAATTAGATTATCATATTTTTATGTACTTCACAGAGGGAGCTCAGGAATGCACAAGCGATGATGCTCCTGATAACAATCCGGCGTATACTACTGTATATGTTGGCAACCTTGCTCATGAGGTATGTTAGGTGATTTTATGGCTGATACCAATAAATGAATGCCATTAACTAATGATTTCTTCTGTTGGTTATTCCAGGTGACGCAAGCTGAACTTCATCGACAGTTCCACAATCTCGGTGCTGGCGTTATCGAGGAAGTGCGAATTCAGAGAGAGAAAGGATTTGGGTTTGTGAGGTATCAAACCCACAAAGAAGCTGCTACAGCCATTCAGATGGCAAATGGAAAGATAATTTGTGGGAAGTCTATAAAAGTAAATATCTGCTTCTGTTTATTGTTGTTTTTTATAGGGATAATTACCTACATGCCACACCATTTAGTTATATTTATGCTTTACCTATCAATTCTTAGTTAATTACGCTATGCACACTCAAAACATTACAAAATCTTACATATACATGCTTGAGTTAAAACTTAATCAAAATCTATTTGAAAAAAAAAAAATTCTGTTAGTAAATCATTAAAATTATATTTTTACCCTTAATGGTACATATTTTTCTTTTCATTAATACCACACTAAAGTGCTGATTTGTCCTAAAATCCATTCACGTCGCGGATGTCTCCTTCCTTTGCCGCCACCTAAACATTAATGTTTTAGGATTTTCACTCAAAATATATTTAAGTATACTTAAAATACTATGATGAACGGTTCAAATTTTTTGTAATTTAACTATAGTTAGGTTATTGAAAAATTATGATTACTCATTATAATAGAAATAAGTTAAAATGTGTGTATGTAAGATTTTATAATATTTTGAGTGTGCATAACTTAATTAATTAAGAATAGATGGGTAAGCATAAATAAAACTAAATGGTGTGACATGTAGGTAATTATCTCTTTTTTTTATTATTATTTTCTTCCTTTAGAACAACTTAGACAGTCTGCTTTACCACTAAACATATAATCATTTCAATTTAGCTATGTCATGTTGTAGCTAGCTTTTAGAATATAAATTAGGGTAAATTACATTCAAGTCTTTGAGTTTAGAGTATATTATCATTCAGATTCACGATTTCAAAAATTTAACATTTGAGTTCATGAGTCATATTTGAGTCCCTGGGTCCATTTGTTAATTTTTTAATATTAAAATTTTATAAAATATCCTAAAATGTGATTCTCTCTCTCTCCCCATTGGCGACGATGATAGCGCAAGGTTGTTGAGGAGCCCCGCGCAAGTCTGTGCGGCTATCAGCAAAGAGCAAGAGTGAGACCTATGCGGCAGTCACGAGCGCCAGCAGGGAGGGAGAGGAGCATTTTGGGTATTTTATAAAATTTGAATATTAAAAAAGTTAAAAAATTGACCTTGATATATATATGTATATGTATGTATTAATCATGTATCTAAATGTTAAATTTTTAAAATTGTGAATCTAAGTGATAATTTTCTTTAAATTTTGGATAAATTATATCATCAATTAATATATACTTCGTATACAACAAATAGTGATATACGAGCATGCAGAATCCCTAACCATGCCTCTACTTTTAACTTCTATTTTAATTTTTCTTGTTCGCAAGGAATCTAGCAGATGATTGCTATTTCATCTCCTCATAATTTACCTATCTCCTTGCAATGCATCAGAAAATTTTCAGAACTACACAAACTCGGACCTTCAGTTAAAAGTTGTGAATTTCTTCACTGCCTTGCAGTGTTCATGGGGCACCAAACCCACCCCTCCAGGTACAGCATCAAACCCACTTCCACCGCCTGGGCCTCCTTTCCAGCTTCTAGGTGCACCAGGCCTCCAGCAGGGATTCTCCGCCGCCGACCTCTTGGCATACCAGCGGCAACTCGCACTGAGCCAGGCAGCTGCAGCACCCCTCGCAATCGCGCAAGCATCATCTGCCGGCCTTATCCCCGGTGCATCTCAGCCGATCTACGACAGTTATCCGACCTCCTCTGCTCAGCAACTGATGTATTACAATTAGGGTCTGCAAAATCACTTCTTCTTTTTTTCCTTGCTATAGTTTATCTTCTGCCATTCTCTCCTAATCTTTATTGATGAAGAATCCTTGAGCTGCCTTTTCTTGTTGTCGTAGGGTATGTGGAGCTCTATTATCCCTGTTTTATTTGTAACTATTTCTCTCATTTTGAAGGTCTTTGCTTATCAGTTTGTATAATTCATTTATTCAAATTATGTATGCATGCTAAATTAAGAAAATCGCTTTTTTTTTAATAAAAAGAAAATCGTTTTTGATAGAAAAGAAACTTATGTTAAGTAATGCTGCACATAATAACTCATAAATTATAAATGATTTTAAATATTAGAATTAATTAGAATTTTTTATGTGATATTATTATTGCATAAATAAAATTGATATTTTTATTTGTATAATAATAATTATGTAGAAATATTAATTAGATTTAAAATTTCAAGTCATTTATGGTATCACAAACCATTCCTTATTTAATTTTTTTTTTGTCTGCAAAAATTAAATTTACCCATATTAAATTTAATTTAATAAATCATATCATATTTCGGATACTATGATTAATTTTTTCTTACATTACAATTACGAAATAAAAAATTAATTATATTTTACATTATATATATATATATATATATTAAAATAATATCTAATTACTTTCACATTCTGTAATAATAATATATTATATTATAGGGATAGTTATACTCAAGTTCCTGAGCTTAAGGTTTATTAACACACAGGTCTATGTTTTTAAAATTATAATATCGAGATCCTTAATATTTAATAAATTATCGTATACATTTTTTTATTTTTTTATTACTTTTTTTTTTTTTAAATTACTGTTATATTCTTTTCTCCCTCTCTCCTCCCGATCCTGCGCCCGCCTGCTGGTGTCACGCATGCACCGGATCGAGAGGAGAGCGAGGGACCTCCCCCTCTCTCTCTCCACTGGATCGAGGAGGTCTCCCTCTCTCTCTCCATCGGATCTCGGTGCTCGCGCGACCCCGCGCGGCCCTTCGAGGCCGCTTGCAGCGTCACGCGACCCCTCGACGATTGCCAGGAGC
>JAEMOT010001681.1:260948-276782 GCA_019297695.1 Apostasia ramifera | reverse complement strand
CGTGCGGCCGCGCGAGGTCGCCGACGGCCGCGCCACCCCGCACTGCCGCCGGAATCGAGTGGAGAGAAAGGGGGAAGTCCCTCTCTGCCGTCCCGATCCAGCGCGCACGACCCCACGCCACGAGACACCACTGGCGACCACTCGACGCCGCCGGATGGCACCGAATCAGGAGGACTGAGGGAGGGGAGAGTATAATGGTAATTTAAAAAAAAAAATTGAATAATAAAAAAGACCCATATGATAATTTATTAAATAATAGAGACTCCGATATTATAATTTTAAAAACTTGAATCTGTCTGTTAATTAGTCTTAAACTCAGGGACCTAGATGTAATTATCCCAATATTTTAATAAAATTTTAACATTCATTACAATTAATAGCTGCAAGAAGCATATATATGTATATGTATATACTGCATGTTACTGTATATAAAAATGTATAATTTATAATTATTTGAAAAATATGGTGGTAAATTGGTAATTGTGTTTTATTTTATCTCTTTTGAGTTGAGAGGTGGTATTAGGTAATTGAGTTCTATCCAACCCAACAATCAATATATTATTTTGTAAATATTAAAATAATAGTAATTTACTGATTTTGAAATATTTGGCTATGAACCGGATAATGATTCGAGTTTGTTCTTACAATATTATTTGCCAACTTGAATTTCATGTCAAAGTGAAAATAGATTCAAATTTTGTTTGATTTGATTCAAAAGTGGATCCAATTTACGTTTGGATATGATTATGAAAAATCTAAAACATAGGGACTGGATTGCAAATATATCATTAAACTCAGCTTCATGCCAAGTTCAGCCAGCCCTGATCGGGCTCCTCTTCTCCTCCTCCGTGCGATCCGCTACTACCACGCCGACCACGTCGCCGGCACGTCGCCCGCTTTCGGCTCCACTCACAACTGCAACTCGCTGTTCCGCCTCTTCCTTCGTCTTCGCCTGTATACGGCCCTCAGGTGTGGATGTTGCAGGGGGACGATGATTTGATATTATTGCAGAGTTGAGTGGAGTTGGTATCTCTTCCGATTAGACGACTGCGGGCAGGTGGCTTTGGATTCGGCGCCGGTACAGGAGGGGGCTGTGGCTGTTGTTCTTCTGTTCTTCGAATCCGACGCAGGTGGCCTTGATTCGGCCCTGATTCTTCGCAGTTGGAACAGGATGCAGCTTGTTTCGACCTGGAGTTGCAGAGTGGCTGTGGCTATCTAGAAGCTTGAGGTTCTATTTGGATTTAGGGCTTCTTGATGTTCAGTGTTCTTATCTGTTTCTTATTATTCCTGGTTTGGGTTTTCATAATTCGGATGGACTTTGATTTGGATCAACTTTTTCACATCTGAATCCTTTTGCCTCTGGATGTTGGTTCTTGATGAATTACCTTACTGTTTCCCGTTCTTCCTCAATTGATTACGCTGTTTGAACTATCGCTCTGATTTCACCTTAGCTGAAATGTATTGAATTGAAATGAAAAATCTCTTACTGAAGGTTTCAATTTAAATCTAGACTAGAGGTTGAATTGGAGTCTGATGCTCTCTGTTTTAACAAGTTCTTGTGTTTTGTATTATTGGATTGAAATTGAATTTACCTAGAAGTTGCTTCAGTGAATCATGCTTCAACCTGAACATCTAACTTACCTTAATCCGCCAACATCTCCATATTTATGAGGATATCTAGATTTTTTTTTTTTTGATAGTCTAGAATTGATTTACATGCTTAGGGTGCTTCCTGTTTATGTACAAATAATTTTCATGATTATTTGATGATTATTTGATGATTACATTATTTATTTGCATAAGCTACTAGATTGCTTAGAGCATCGCAGATTTTCTCAGAGATTTCATGAAATACAGTGTGAATCTGTAATTTGCATGACTAAGATTAACTTGGTTAGGTGGTTATATTCTTCTGAAGCATAGCATAAAATCACATGGTTTTAAATTTGTATGCATGAGTTAATTTAATTGTATTAAGTCATTCTTGTCATATCTAATAGCATATTGAGAACTTAACAGCTAGGCACAATCTTTATATTGGTAGTTTGAGGTTTGCCTTCAGTCTGGTATTAGAGTTGATTGTGTCAGAAGATATAAGTCCATTTGTTCTCTTGCTGAATCAGAAGATCCAAGCAATCAAATTCGTAAGCCCTATACTATAAGCAAGGCCAGGGAGACATGAATGGTGCAAGAGCATGATAGCTTCCTTGAGGCCCTCCATCTATATCCTTCTCTCTGTGTCACACTTGAGGGGTTTTGATATTAGGGTTTGAGTGGAATGGTGAATCCACTGTGTTTATTATGTAGAAATTGTTGTGGACACAAGGGTTATGAGAAAATTTGGCTCTTTTCTAACTATTTTTTCATTATAAAAATTTTGATTGACACACATCAACCCCTCTCTGTGCCATTCATATCAAGTGGACAGGTGATATTTATCCTTTGGGTGCAGTATAGGTATTTTGACTCTTATGAGAGTTTTACAGCTGTTGGTAACAATTTCGATTGTTAGCTGATGCCTCCATATGCATTCTGGAAATCAATTATTTGACCTTTTTTGTAAGATGCTCAGTCATATCTTTTAACCAATGATGCTTATTTGGCTTCATGTTGGTTTTCCTCATTTCAGATGACCAAAGAGTTCGAGGAAGTGCTTGTGCAAAGTTTGGTTTTGGCATTCTTGAGGTTACAGTTCAAAGGTAATTTTTTGGATTCTCTAATTATGAGTTTTATAATTTTCTCATATTTGATTGTGATATGTGACTGTTGAGGATCAGTGTTCCTTCCTGTAAATAATTTGGAAAAGACAAGAATTTTTTATAGTCCTACTAATCATCGTCATATAATTAAACAACAAAGAACCTTCCAAGTTTTGTTTATCCATATACATACATTTATCTATACACATACGCATAATATTTTCTTGAAATGTAACAGCTTGCTACATATTGGAAGCTCTCCAATTTGTATATTTTACATTGTTGCATTCCTATTATGGTAGAAATTAAAACGTCGAATGTGATGTTTTAATTGCATCTTCAATAGGTTCATTGCTTATCTAAAAGGAATTGTTCTAGCGGTAACAAATATTATTTTTAAGAATAGTCAACAAAAAACGCACTAGAAAATGAAATAGGATGCATAATCCATGATAACTATTTTGTCCATACCTAAATCTATTTCTTGTACATCTTCTTGTGTGGCTTGCAGTACTTTGATATATTCACTAAATAATTACACTTCTTTAGTGTAATTTGGAGAAAAGAGCATTTGGCATCTACTTTGAGGCCTCGTTTGGTTAGAGTATATTTTGAAATGTTTTATGTTTTGTGAGATGGAAAGAGGAAAATTTTATTTCAATATTATAGTATAAAATAAAGTTATTTTATTATTGAAGATTTTGTTGGATGTGATATAAAGTTGATTTTCTTAATTAAAATATATGTAGAATGTGAAATAAAATAATTTTTAATGTTGATATTTGTGCAAGATGTGAAGTAAAGTTTATTTTTAATATTTAAATTATGTATAGTATGAAATAAATATAAACTATTGATAGAAGTGTTTTTATATGAGTTTGTGGGTTTTTTTGGCTCCAACCAAATGTGCGTGAGGGTTCACGTGGTAGTGTAGATTTTAAAATTTATACTTATTTTACATTTTTATTTCATAAAATGAATTGCTTTCGTAATCTATTTCATGACTATTCATATTCTAGATTCTTACCAAAATAATGAACTTTAATCATAAGTGAAACTCTTATGCAATGTTCTAAATAGAGTTTTGTGCAAGGTACATACTAGACACTGATCCCTTTATGTCTCGACTTTGAATCTCTATATTTTCAGTCTTGTTTTCTGCTCTGAAGATTAAATAACTACTTAATTACATATTCAATGGGTTAGTAAAAAGGCTAAGGCAAGATAGGTTAGCGAACTACTTATGTATTCAATGTTTTAGTAAAAAGACTGAGGCAAGATATGTTAGGGACACATATGCCTGTGACTTACAAGCATATTTTTCGAGATTATGTGTAGCTGGAGTGATGGCATTTAGTTTTTTTTTCTCCAATAATGTTTGTTAGTTACAATTTCTTGCTTACCATAAGCAGGAGAAATATGACAAATAATTAGTTCATCTACTTGAACAAGTAATGTTGATGATTGAATGTGAGAGGAAACTTGATGCTTTTATTAGGCAAGAACTTGTGGTGGGGACACCATGATCGACCGTCGATTCATTCCTGACAGAGTTTACTGTCGACGGTCGAGATCTAGCCATGCTTCTTCGATCTGGATCGATTGACTATTAGGACAGATTTGGAAAGATGGATGCTGTGGATTGCTGACTTGGTATATTGGAAATTGCTCATTCATTCTGATTGATTGGAGATTCTATTTTGGGATGATTTTATTTCTCGCATTTATTTTGTATTAGTTGTTTCTATTTCTGTAATTGTTATTTTAGGCACGTTATCTGGTATTTTCTCGTTTGTGTGAGGAATTTATTACATTATATATTTTTTCTTTATTGAGTTAGTTTGTATGGAGGTTTATATAAACGTCTCCCTGTTATTCTTATTTTTCTAATACTGAATAAATTTGACTTGTGTTTTCCTTGGAATTATTTAATTCTGGAATGAATCGATATCCTGGATAGGGAAGGGTTTGGGCCTTGGGTGAGAATCCCTAAACTCCACCCGCTCTAGCTCCTTCCCTCTGGGTTCGATTTCATTTATTTTACATCCCTCAGCATTCATCTCATCTCGTCCTCGTCCACCCCGCCTGCTCGTTTGCGTTCTTGGATCCAGTTCGCCGACTCCGGTTCGACGTCGTCACGTCGTCACGTTTTCACATCTCCAGCGACGCGCCTGCGCCGACTACATCAACGCGAATACACAGCTCCGCTCGACACCGCCGCTCGCACCCAGTCCGCCGCCTTGCTCACCGTTCCACGCGCGCAACCCGCCGCCCTACGCACGCCTGAGACCTCGCGCCAGCGGCCGCGCACACGGCAACAGGGCCTAGTCACGCGCGCGCCCGCGTGTCGCTTGCACCACGCGCCCCTGCGATCGCACAATCCTATTTTTGGGAAAATTACATCATGGTCCTAGAACTCTCTGACCTAGGTACGAATTTCAACAAAGCCTTTAACTTGGTTAAGTCGAATAATCTGGATTTTTCTGCTCGCTTGTGATTTGCTCGAACTTATTCCACCTGTGCGACCTTTCATTATCGAGTAAAATTAAATTACTGTTAGTTAAATATTGTGAGATCCTGTAATCCTATTACCCTATTTCTGATTTGTTGAAAACCGAATCGAGCCCTAATCTGAATTGGTAATTTTTCAATTACCTTCAATCTAATTTATTTAAAATTTCAAAAGGAATCGGTTTTGCGGGTTTACATAATTTTTCAGTCATTACAAAATTATTCTCTGATATTTTAGCATTAGTTTGTGAATAATCTGCTTTGTAAGATTGCTGATTTCTAAATTGCATCATCATTCATTCGTCCCGCATCAACTTGTGGTGGCAATGCGTTATCACCGAATAACAAAGTGTAATTTATTTAGATAGGAATTGTGATGTTCAATAAAAATTTAACAATTCCTTTGAAAATAAGATCTACAAGGAATTAGTGGAAGCCTCAGAAGTAGCATAATTGAACTAGAGAACTAGTAAATTAAGAAAGAATTTGAAATGATGCTCAAGAATGGTTTTATTCTCATAATCGCTAATGTATCATTTTTGTAAAGACTGTTTATGTCATTTCTTATCATGATAAAGAAACATGACCTTGTACTCCACCAATTTTCTTATCTGTCACACTATATAACATTGCATGTGTTTTGTACATGTGTTTTCATTAGAGAGGTAGATTCCAAAATTAGATGGAAATCATCTTATTACCCTAACCCAATCAAAATTTATATAATTTTTACATTGCACCGCTTCACTGACAAGCCGCTGTGGCACTGGAGCCTGCCCCAGGCACGTTAGTGTAACACTCAACTATTGGTATTGGGCTTAGAATTGATAGCTAATTAAGAACATTAGTAGCTTAGCATTCAAGTCTTCTCAACTACTATTTTCTAAAAAGAAAAAGTCTTCTCAACTAATTTTCTAATGGATATATGTATGCATAACAGGGTAGGATACCACATTAGAGCATGTTCATATGCAACAAAAAAAAAGAACTGATATGCTTCTAAATGAGCACAAACACAATCAAAATTGTAACCTCAAGAAAAGAACACGATAACAGATAAAGAAAAATTATATATTAGATCCTATTAAGATAAAAGAATACACACATCAATTCATGTGTATCCACAAATAAATTAAAATAAAGCACACCTTATGTGTTGGAAAACTTAATTGAATAATTAACTACACAAATTAAATAGAACAAAAATTACTAATAAAGGTTATATAAATAACTAAGAACCAAACATACAATAAATACCTATAATTAAAATTACCTTAATTTATAAACTAATATTATATATGAATTAACTTTACTCTTTTATTATATTTTAATAATACTTGTGATATGAATTGTGCTCTTTACCTATATGTTTGTGGATTTTATATTAATTTATTGTATAGAAAAGAAAATATATAGCATTACCTTTTATGAGCAAATACTTACACATTAAGTGCTTCTCTTTAAGCAAACAGCTGCATAGTAAATATTTTTATTTCAAGATCACAATTTATATATATATATATATGGTTGGATCTCATATTAATTTTGGAGCATTTACATAGAGCATATCTTAGTTATGAAAAAGTATATGTTTTACCATCAAAAATAAAATATTATGTATATCACACTGAAATGTTATAAAATTATAGATTCTATATCACTTTTGGATAAAATTGCGCTATACTTTAAATCTTGAACTCTAAAATCATAACTTATAATTCAAAATCTTAAATCTTATGCCCTAAATTATTTTAATACTAAAAACTAAATCCTAAAACTGTTATTTGCATAAATTAATTTTATATAAAATTCACTTTAAACTCAATTTAGTGGGATGAAAGCCTCTATTACTATACTTATGAATCCATGAAAATACACCAACAATTTTATTTATAATGTTTTAAAAAAAATACCATGTGAAATATGTATCGGTGTGATATATATAATATTTATCTTTAATGATAAAACACATTATTTTTTATAATTTAAGTGTCCTCCATGTAAATTCCCTTTTAATTTATTACATAGAAAAGTAAATATATAACAACATACTGTTCATGAGCAAATACTTGTACATTAAACGCTTCTTTGCACAAGCATTCAATTTGTCTTTGATGTAGTGCCAGGCGGTGGTTTTGGAAAGGAAAAAAAAATCATTTTTTGTTATTCTTGTATGTGTAATTCACATTCTTGTCAATACCATGCATGTTGCACACTTTTCCATACAATTCATACAATGGACACACATGCCATACATGCACATGCCTAAGAAAAGTAAAAAAAGCTAGGCCGTTTACATGTTATATTTAATGACATATTTTAATAATTAGATATTTTGGATAAAGCTAAGGGTATTTTGGGCATCACATAAATTCAGCTGCCATCATCTCTTTTAATAACATATATTGATATTTTTTTTCCCCTAGACCCTAAACTTTAAAATCTAAATCCTAAATCCTAAATTGTAAATTGACACTAGCTAACCAACTGAATTTTGCTGACAATCGCTTTGTTTGCCTACCTTGTAATTAAAAGTTCGGCAAGATTGACAGCTATTGAGCTTTGCGATTTCCACCTAGGTCCTCATTGGTACGCCTTGCCTTCTAACATTGTGCGTTCTGCTTTGTTGTATTGCTTTCTATGTTGTGTTCAGCTTGGCTAGCGGATAGCTTGCAATGAGAACTTTGCTTTAGAGCAATGAAACTTAGGGCAGTGATTTTTAGTGAGTTTCTTGAGATTGGGTCATGCATGTTTACTTATGATGAATCCTTTGAGATTTTTTTCAGCAAATTTATTGTTTTTGTTGATATGCTTTGGCCAGTTTCTGATGAGTCCTCTTGTAGAACATATATACTGTAGAGTTTGAACATAGGGCATTGACTTTAAGTGAGTTTTATGAGATTGGATCAGCGGAGTTACATTATAGGTTGAATTTCTTTGTAGAATTGTTGTTAATTTTGACTTTTGGTAAATATTTTGTTATTAAATTTTAATTTAAACTAAGATTTTGCATTCATAACTAATCTTTATGGTGTGAGTGTATGGAGGAAAATGAGATTTCTATACTTCTACTTCTTACGGTGAGCCAAGGTAGCATGTATGATTTAGTTGAAGGAAGATTGAATACTTTGGTGTTGACCATAAAGAGGTATTTGGTTCTTGCTAAATTAAGGTTTCTTTCCTGAAAGTTGAGTAAGGCTTCTTTAGGTTTGACACTATAACAAGTGAGCTTGTATTTCATCTTAAATTGAGCTGAAATTGGAGAAACCATTTGGTTGTGAGTGGGTGTATAACTGTCCTAATCCCAAAACAGAATGGAACTTGAATAGATCCCATTTGATGTTTGGCATAGTAACTTAAGTTGGATTAAAATTAGGGTAGAGGATTTAATTCCCAGCTAAAAAAGCTTATTCAAATTACTTTATGTTCTACTGCAATCTTTAATGTTTGTCTTTGTTCCATGATCTTGTCGTTATGCTTAATCGACGCAATGGTGGTATGTTGACCATGAACTGGTAATATGGTTTGCTTATATTATTGGATAAGTCTGATGATCTTTTTATCTGAAAACCTGAATTTCTGTTCATCATACATACAATTACTAAATATGTTTGATCTAATTGGGAATGGGTAATGGCCTAACTCCATTTCAGTTTAGTTTATTGTAACTTTTGAATCTTGAATGTTTTGTAGGACAAAAAAAAGAAGTTAAATATAATTTTTTCTGCTGTGGGCATGCCTGATCTGATTGGGTGGGTTATTGGAGATAATTTAATGTTGCACAGTATTGCAATGGCGCAGATTAAGCAAGGATCATTGAATTCCTTTGGGGTGTCTGGGTATTCCCAGCATGCTCGTTATGTTCATTAAGGATTATTTTAGCAAATAAGTGTTATGGGTTCCACATCCTTGATGTGATTATGTTACTTTGCCAATTCATTACTATAGGCTTTGTGTGTTGATTCAGTTGGTGGATTCTATTATGGCTTATCGACATTATGTACTATTATCTTGTTTAGGAGTTTAACATATTTTATACTTATCACTTTTTAGCTTTCTTAGATATTGCGATGTTTGATATTTACATTCACTTACAGTATTAAGATGTTTACATTTCAAAGTTATGAGTTCTCTCTACATCTACTATATCTGATTGCCTTCTCTATGTTAGCAGTGTGTCTGGCTAGCATGCTACATCAAGGTGCTCTTCTTACTAAGCAAGGTAATTTTGCTCTCCTTGCTATTATTTCTAACGTAAGGCATGCCGGACTTCTTAGGATGTCTGTGGAGTGTTTCTGGCAGTAGATAATGCTTTTGATTTATGGATTTGTGAATTTGTAAAATGATTCTTGGTTTTGGGCCTCATTTATTTTTAAATATCATTCTCCTTCATGGGTTTCCAAAATTTTATTGGTGACATGGTTTAAATTTTGATGGAGAACTGTTAGTATTCCTTGTTCTTTCTGTGAAATGGTTCAAATTTTGATGAAAAACTGTTGTTATTCCATGCTTTCATTCTTTCTGTTCTTTTTTTTTTCTTGTATATATATAGTCTTTCTTTTAGCATTGACAATAAACTTTTTGTGGTCCTGCAGATAGGATTACAAAGCAAAGGGCATTTAGTTGAGATTGTGAAATTCTGTTTCTGGTAAAGACATGAGTGAAGGTGCTGTTGATGTCAACACATTTGAGTTGTTCTTTTTTTCTTGAATATATATAGTCTTTCTTTTAGCATTGACAATAAACTTTTTGAGGTCCTGCAGATAGGATTACAAAGTGAAGGGCATTGAGTTGAGATTGTGAAATTCTGTTTCTGGTAAAGACATGAGTGAAGGTGCTGTTGATGTCAAGACAGTGAAGAAGGTGGTTTTTGTTACTGTAGGGACAACTTGCTTTGACGCTTTGGTAAAGTCTGTGGACTCTCAGCGAGTGAAAGATGAACTGTGGAGGAGGGGCTATACCAACCTTGTGATACAGATTGGGCGAGGATCTTACATCCCATCAAAGGTTTTTTCTTCTTGCTCACGTTAGATATATTCTCTTGCACACCATTAGGACTGGTCTTTCTCCTTTAGCCATTTAGAAAATCTGAAGTGTATGGCTAGAAGTAGGTGATAGATTACATTTTGGAGTTCTTTTCTTAGTATTTTTGTTGGATATAAGTTTAAAGTCATGATAATGGTCATTTCAGACCAAGGCCTTTACTTACATGAATGGAAATTTGGAATGTAGTCATGGTATCTAACTTATCTTGGGGAAAACCTAGAACACTCATGGTATCATTATGAATATACAAAACCAAAATTGTGAAAAGGCTGACATTTTAGCTTTATTGATCTGTTCAGACCAATACCCTTTTATTATTGCCTCTTTATTTTAGTGTATATCTTGCTTTTGTTGTTATTTTTTGTTTATATCTTCTGTCTCTTCAATTGAATTTGAACCTCTTCGCATACCACTACTAAATATATTTAGTCAAAGGGAAACATTCAATTTACTAAAAACTAAACATGATATCACATTGTTTTACTTAAATCATGTCATCATTAGTAGTAATAGACTCATTCAACTATTTGGGTTTAGTTTTATTAATCATTTCTCCAATAATCTCTCGGAATTAAGTAGCGTGATATTTTGTTTCTGTAGATTTGTATGACAGTAACAAAGTTATTTTTTGGCCCATCATTTCACTTCATTTTCCATTCACCGATTTACGATTATTTTTCTACTGCTTTAATGGTTCATCTTTTTATATCTATTTGACATACTGAAACCGCAGAAGTATACTTTTAATAGTCTGTTAAGTTAATAAGAATCAGATTTGGCTTGTTACTATTGAATTACTGATCTTTCTTAGTTCCAACTACGAGATCAAATTCTTTAATATTTTCATCTAGTGTTAAAGGAAGATACTCTCTATTAACAACACAGCTGAATATACTTCATATATCCACATTGCAGTCATCTGAAGGAGATGGATCTTTTGCTGTGGATTACTTTACTTTCTCACCAAGCATTGCAGACTACCTGAGATCGGCATCCCTTATTATCAGCCATGCAGGTATCAGATTCCCATTAAGGCTCTTGATCTTTGAGACTTTAATCAATCAATATTGCATTATGTGTCTAAGCCTAAGGGCTTCAATAACTATCATTAATTTTTTTATTTGTATTTCACATCTTATAATAATTTTAATATTACAAATCAATTTTATTCTATTTTAATATTACAAATCAATTTTATTTTACATCCTACTCATTTTTCAATAACAAAATGAATGTTATTTTCACACCCAACACTAATCTTAATATTATTAGAATTTTATTTTATATCATAATATTAAAATAATTTCTTTCTGTTTTTAGCGTAGAAACATTGCAATGGAAACAAAGGATTTATGTAGCTAACCTCACCTAGTGGAATAAAAGTTTGGTTATTGTTGTTCTAACCTAGAAACAATTCAAACCAAACCAATAACATACTCTTACTAAAAGAGACGTAAGTGTTTATTCCCTATTGGTAAAATTAATTTGTCTAAAAGCCTATGATCTTAGAATATTTTTATATTCTTACACGCTTCTTCATGTGTAAGTTTTCTTGGCTTCGTTTATATCACTTTAAAAAGTAGCATTTACAAAGACACCCTATCTAAATCTTAAATATTATTTGTATGCCGAATTTGAAACTCCATAATCACACTTATAGTATACCATTTTTTAAACCATTTTACTTAATAAAAAGTGGTATACAAATATCATAAAGTATACTTATGGATGTTAAAAGGTGATATATATAAGTAATATTTAAACTTTTGGTGATTTTTGACTGATTGATGATTTGAAAGTGGTATACAAGTCAATTAGAAAAAAGGGGGTATACAAGTGAAGACCCTATTGTTAGGTTCCTTAGCGCTACCAACCCTCCTAAAAGCTTAAATTAATAGGAAAAGCGCAACCAATTCACTTACTATGTTGCACACCCAGTGCCCACGAGTTGAACCCAACCTTTCTTTCTACAATGGTGCACCTGCCTAGAGTTATGTCGGGCAGGATAATATACTCTAAGCTAACAGCCACACCTAGGCTATCCGATCACTACTTCTCCAATATACCCCTTTCTGTTTTTGACCTTAAGCTAAAAATAATTGGGAAACATGTGACTCGAGCTTGAGGCATTTGATCTAGATTTGATAGCATATCAAATCTTGCCAACTAACCTGAAAGGTCAAATTTGTAATTATGGTCCTAGAATAGTTTTCTATTCGTACATACAACAACAACCAAGCCTTAATCTCACTAGGTGGGGTCGGCTATATTAATCCTTTGTTTACATTGCGCTCTATCAGTTTTCTATTCATACATAACTTAGCAAAATGATAGCTATTTTGAAAGAAAATGATAGCTATTTGAAAACCTATTTGAAAGAAAATGATGGCAAAATGATAGCTATTTGAAATCCTAGGGTCATTCAACAGATGGCAGCCATAAACTTGGAAGTTTTATTTCATATCCTAGTGTAAACTTTCAATATAATTATTAACTTTATTTTACATCTTACATAATTTTGTACACAATTAATTTTATTTCTCATCATACATGCATTTCAAAGTTGGGCAAAGCTGTGCTAAATACCCAATCCATGCTGTCCATTTACTGTTTGATGATAGTTAATCGTTGTTGCTCCATTTTTAGACTAATTATAATTTTAATTTCATACTTAAAGGAGTTGAGACTTGGGGAGTAATATCTCTTAAATGAAGTTTCAAAACAAATCTGTAAAATGTTAAAAAAAATCTATAAAATGTATGAAGATACATTTACTGGGCAGAAGGCACACCATCAAAGCAAGGACTCATGTAACATTATTGTGGGAAAAAAAAAGACCGAAAGTATCTTGAATGGAAGCTATAGTGCAAGAATTGAATATTTAACTGTAATCATTATTTGATTATTCTATTCTGTTGATTAGGGATGGTTGAATTTGGTCAGCCTGAAAAATTTCAGGTTCAAATGTACCTAATTATTGTTTGTATCAACTAAAATTATTTTTGGATCATAACTTACAAGCTTAAGTTTTTAGGTCATTGGTATCAAGAAGTTTAACTTAGTATCACAGCAAGAGGTTTTAAGTTTGAGCTCTAGTAATGCTAAACTGAATCTATGTTACAATTTTTGCATGTGAGGGAATGTGTAAGAATATGAAATTATTTCTAGGCTATTACCTACAAGCGTAAGCTTTTAGATTAGTTTATTGTCAGATGTTTGTTTCAGGATGACATTTTCTTGTTTGGTTAGATTCGGGATGAGCCAAATATGCTTTATCCAATACTTCTATAAGGTTTTGAGCTATAAACATTCAGGGTTTGTTTAGATTGAGTAAAAAGATGTATCTGGGTTGAACATTCATATGATTATGATCATTTTTATTTGCAGGCTCAGGAAGCATTTTTGAAACGCTGTGTTTGGGCAAGCCACTGATTGTTGTGGTGAATGAGGATCTGATGGACAACCATCAGAGCGAGCTGGCTGAAGAGCTCGCGGACAGGAAGCACCTTTTCTGTGCCAGCCCTCGGACTCTTCATCGCACCATTGAATCAATGGATTTGGGTTCCCTTCTTCCTTATCAACCTGGTGATGCCATGCCTGTAGCCAAGCTGATGAACAAATTCCTTGGATTTCCATCTGAGTGATCTCAAAGGTTTATTAAAAATATTCATTCTCTAAAATTGTGTTAGTTCTCAAGGATTTATAGTTCTCAAGGAATAATATGAAATCTTATGAAGTCACATATTTCATCTCTAATTCTTTTGAATGCTATAGGTCAGTCCCTCATTTTTTTCAAAAAAAAAAAGGCTTAGGCTACAAAAGTACATCAAGTTATAACTTCATTGAGGATACCATAAAAATCAGTGAGAATGGTTGAAATCAGTTAAGATTGGCTAAGTGCACTGTTACATTCTTTAATACAAAAGATAGTCTGCATTGGTTTCTGTTTTTTCTTCTCGAGATAGTAAACATGTTTGGAATAAAGAAAGGAGTGAAATCCTTTCTAACAAGTGATCCTGTTCTGGGGTAGTCATGTCACTGCTTGAGTAAATCGGTTCCATACTCTCAGTTTGGCCGGTTCTTGCTTTCAGGTAGGCTGCTTCCCTACTGTTGGTCCATACTTTGTTGCACCGTTTGGAGCATCCTAATTATCTTTACCTTTGATGTTTTCTTTGCCATATAGCCTTCAAACCTTCAAAAGCAATCTATTTCTGTTATGAGAATGACACTTCTGAGTAGCAACTTCTCACCTCCTTGTACGAACAACTTTTCTTTTTGTGAAATTCATTTTTTTTTAAATTCATATGAACAAGTTCTCATAATTTCTAATGATGTAGCTTGCTTCGGGGGCGGGATCTAGTGGAGATACATAGCCCGAAGGGGACAATTGGATTCCAACAGCTCCTTTATTGGCTCAAGTCATAATCACAGTGGCTTCTGTATTCTCTCTGCTTTCTTTAAGATTGAAGAATTATATACAACTCGAAAATACTTTTCAGCTACAAGATGGTTTGTTTTGTGGTACTGAAAGAATTGAGGGTCGTGTATGTAATAGTGAAAAATTGAATGTTCACGCATAGATTGATTAAGAAAGTTCAGTTACTTTTGGTGGTGCTCATTGTTGAAGTTATTTGCAATATTAAATTTTATAAATGATGTGATATATCTAATTAAAATAAACCAAGTTAATTTTGAACATGCTAAACAATCAGGCAAACCTTTTATTTCACTATTCTTCTAACTAGAGAAGCAATCTTCACCTGTTAGAAGAATAGTATGAAATCGAGAAAACTTAGATCTCAAATCATAAAAAACTTACAAAATTTTAAATGAACAAAAATGAAGTTCTAAAAGTTGAGATAGCAAATTAGACACATGTTTTGCTACTAAAATTATAATAGCAAATTTTGTGCATGCTGCATCATGTCATTATGATCCATGTTATGTTCATTTTAGTATAGTTATTAATTATGTGATGTTAAACAGACATAACATATTAAATGCTGAGATTTGGTTGAATTTTGAGTAGGTCTCATTGAAATGATAGTGTTTGGAAAATAATTTGTGAATTAATAGGATATTAGGTTTTATCATATCTCCATCAGCAAGAGGAAAAAAAGAAAGATAAAAAAATTATTATACATAACATTTTTTTTATAGAATATTATAAGTAGCATTAATCTTGTGCTAAAAAAAGGTAAAGTTACAAAAAAAAAACAAATCTTCTTGTTTTTGTCTATCATTTTTTTGGATAAATTTGGGCCATTGAGGTGAGAAAAATATTATAAATTGATCATAATTTTTAAAAAATATAAGTTTTAGTTTTTAAAATTATAAAAGCATAGTAGTTTTAATTTTTTTTTTAGAATTCATCTTTTATACTAGCCCTTTTTAATAGAAAATATAAAATTTAATTATTTTTATCTAGTTTGAATATTTACACACTTTAAAAGACTTTTATACCTATTTTTTCTTGTTATTCTGTAAAATTTTAATAAAAAATTAAAAATTAATTTCTAGCTTTTTTTATTGTGAAAATTTAAAAATATTAATATTAATATGAATATTTTAAAATTAT
>JAEMOT010001681.1:123348-255299 GCA_019297695.1 Apostasia ramifera | reverse complement strand
TTTTTAATAATAAAAAAATAAAAAAGGACCCAGATGATATTTTTTGAAAACCTAGGGACCCTGTTGTTATAATTTTAAAATTGTGGACCTGTGTGATAATAATCCTTAAACTCAGAGATATGGATGTAATTTGCCCATTAATTATATATATATATATATATTTCTAAAAATGTATAAAAAAGTCATCTGACTATAAACAAAAAAGATTTGTTTTATTTAGAACGGAAAGTATTAATTATTAAGAATCACGTGGACGCACTTCAGATCCCGCGCTGCTTCCTCCTCCGTCGCTCATCCTCCGATCTGGCCGGAAAACTCTCTCCTTCCTTCCCCATCCAGCGCTGCGCTCCCCCAAAGGCCGCTGGCGCAGAGGCCGGCGGGTCGCAAACCCTCTCCTTTCCTCCGCCGATTTTCTTCCTCAGTCGTGCTGGATTTCATCACCGCGCAGTGGTCTCCTCGCGTGTTCTCTAGCAGTAGTAGGAATTTCCCCTCCCTTGCCCTGATCTCCTTCAGCATTTATTAGGATCTCCTCCATCTTTGTCAGATTGTGTTCGGATCGATTCGGGAGCGCAGAGGGGTTGCGTCTCCCTTGTCCGGACCTGAATTGCACAGTTGGCGTCGGTTCGGCACTGGGATCTGCAGTGGGCTGCGACCATTTTCGAGGCTTGAGGTTCCTCCGATTCTCGGGCTTCTTTGAAATATATTGTTCTTTAAAAAAAAAAAAATAGTTTGAACAATATTATTCTGCTTTCTTCTTGTTATTCCCGGTTTTTTTACTCTGTTTTCATCTTCTCTAGTCGAGCTATGACCTAGTATTTCATCTCATCAATTTCGAGTTCATTTGGCCATACTAATTTGATCCTTCTGGTCTTCAATAGTATGATTAAACGTATTCCCAAAACTTAGATTTTCGTGATGGGTTGGTTTTTGAATGTTTTTTTTTTTTTCAGTTTTGACGTTCTTAATCTGAACCATATTTCTGTACTTGCTTTGAGTGTTATTGCAGCTTGCTTTCGGAACACACTCAGTTTTTAATCTATGTCATAGATTTGCTGTTCTATATAGCTTTCTGAGTTTAATTCCAATTTAAGTATCCTGAGTTCCTGAATAGATTGGAAATATCTGCTATGTATGACCTCGAGTTTAGTATGCATAGGAAAATCATCTAAAATTTGATAGTTCCTGTTTATTCAAATAGTTTACTGGGTTTACTTAAACCATTGATAATCAACTAAGAATATCTATGAAATCTATTTGAATATGCCAAAATACCTATAATTTAAATTAACTTTAATTAATGAGCTAAACATCTTTTCATAATTCATATATCATACATTCACATTTAGTGTCCTTGTTACATCACCTTGATATCAAAGCTGATCGTATTTAGAAATATAAGGTTCATTGTTTTCCTTGTTGCATCAGTCTTGTTATGCTTTCTCCGTGATTTCTTCTATCACGTTCTCCTCTCCCTAACCCAGCCCCAACACACCTCATCGCTTGCCAGGATCTCCTCGGGCTCTCTTTGGCTATTGCAAATCCTCTTGCTCGAATGCCCACGACCTTCCTGATTGGTGTTCTCACCGGCCACTGCTACTCCTTTTTCTCCCTTATGGGCTATTGTAAGGTAATTCCTCTCCCTAATCTCCTTCTAATTCTAAAAGCATATCACCTCTTGTTTATATCTAGATTTATTTTTCTATTGATGCTAGAAATTGATGGCTTTTTTGGGGATGAAAGGCATCCTTCTCCCTTCTTTCTTCTCTGCCTACAAACAAGCCTCCACACCCACCTTCTCTGATTCAACTACCCTTCTTGTCGGTAGAGGTTCCTCTCAAGGATATCTAACCTTGCTCATTTGCTCCATTTTGGCATCTCAAGAAACTTGCATGGCTCGATATATGTTGAAAAAATATCTTATAGGATCATATATAATTCCCTACATTTTTAGCATCTTAAAAAAATTTCAGTAATTTTTATATAATTTTCTAATATGATTGAAACTTAAGGCTCAATCAATAATTATCTAAATTTTATTTGGTTTAAGATTTCCTTGCTACGGATTGGTACTTTGAAATGTTATTTGACAATTTATTATATTATGAACTAGTTTTTATGTTTATATAACTTTATTTTTATTATATTATGTATAAATGAAAGCTAATCTATAGTTTGTGTTTTTTTTTAAAAAAAAAAATTAATGTCTGAATAATTAATAAAAGTTTAGGTCAGTTTTGAATTGACTTGAAATTCAATCCATTGTGGGTCATAAATTGAATCTAAATCAACCTTCATTTAATCCATTTTTCATTCGATCCAAATATTATGCGAGTTGGATTTAGGTCTACGTCTATCCAATCTGAATCCATAATGCCCATGTTGATTAGCCATGCTGCCCATTCCTCTTTGTTGATCCCATTGGTGTATGGTCCCTGCTCTAGCGGGCTGTATCCTTATGCCCCTATGGCCGTTCATGTAGCTCTCCATGTAGCTAAACCCCTAAGTTGTTTCTTTCGAATTGTGCAAATTGACCTAATCATTCCCATCGCATTTCTCTGGCAGATCACGAATCTGGCAAGCTCTTGGCCTGGACAGTATTTTCGCCGTGCTCTCAACTTCAAACGCTACTACTTTCAACGAATGCTCATTTTTTTTTGCTGTTTTGGTTTTTCATCCTACCGCCATTATCGTCAGTGTATTTTGTGAGGAGATAAACGGGCAAGAGCAAAGGAGGAGTTTGCCAAAACCCAAGGTATTTGAGGAGGTAGTGAAGATATAAGTTCTAAAACTTTGTAGCCTTGTTTTACAAAAATGTGATTTGTTTCCTAATTTTTGCCTCGTGGGTTGAAATGAAGCTATATTTAAAATGTTGGTAAAACCCCATTGAGGAGGCATAATTAGGTTTTGTAACTCATTTATGTAGCTTGGGATTATGATTATCTCACTTAACATAATCCAACCCCTACTAATTGGTCTTTTTCTGGATGGAATTTGCCCCAACTTCTTCTCTGGATTGGAGATGTTAGGGATTATGTATGTTTTGAACTTCTCTTTTACATGATCTCCCTTCATGGTTCTCTTCTTCCTTCAGATTTTATTTGTCTACTTTTATTTATTTTCTCGAGGGAACCTATTATATATGGTATGTAAACAAGTTTGATTAGCTATATTTAAATCTGGAAAATAGTGTGGTGATTATTTTTTTGCTTTAAATCTACAGTTCTTGGCTTTATTTTGACAATGTGGAAGCTTAAGATCGCACAGGGGGGAAGCCCATGGGTGTCGACCACTAATAATCACATAGGGAGACAGGTTTGGGAGTTCGACTCCAAGTTGGGTACGAATGAGGAGATTGCTGCGATTGAGAAGGCCCGTGAGGCATTTTGGCAGAATCGTTTTAATATGAAGCATAGTGCCGATATTCCTATGCGGTTGCAGGTTAGTAGTTATTTTTGTTTCGAGAAGAAAAAAATATATTCCACTTCTATTTAACTGACATTGGAATTGGACATTAAAAATACTAAAACTTTTGTCTTAATTTTTACATTTTGATTTTGTGATGGTACAAAAAATTATCAAAGTGTATTAAGCTAAATTTCTTGCTGGAATTGAATGGATGTCCCATTTTACTTTTGCTTCAACCTATTATATTTGATACTAGTATTGTCCCATGCAAATTTGCATGAAAACTTTTTCATAATTTTTTTTAAAAAATAAAAAATTAATTATACTAAAATAATAAAAGATTAATAAATCATATTTTACCTATTTGAAGTATTTAATATTTTTATTAAATTTTAAAAAATTAAAGATTAAATATAATAATTACATGAATAAAAAATAATTTAACAAAAATCTTTTTAAAATTTAAAAAAATTTAAAAAAAGATCATTTATTTTCTGTATAAATAAATTCGTCTAATATATATTTTAAATAAACTTATTATACTATATTTACAAAAACAGATATAATAAGAAAATTTTAACAAATTATGTGCATATATTTATTAAATTAATTTTATAGTAATTAAATGTTAATTAAATTTTAAAATTAAATTTAAATTTAAAAGATTAGTTAATTTAAATAAATTAAATCTAACTCACAATTAAATATTTTAATTTATAATTAATCGGTTGAATTAAGTTGAAAATTTTATGACTTTAAAATTATACTAAAAATATAAAAAGAAAAAAGTATAAATTATTATTTTAAAATTATATAACATAAAATTTAAATATTATTTTATTATTTATATTGGTAATTAAAAATTTTATAAAATTTAATTATGAGTACCGACTTCAGTTAAATTTTTACATTTTTATCAAATTAAAAGTTATTTATTACCATCTCAACTTAAACTTTATTTTAAATTTACTCACATGTATTTCATTCAAAATTAATTTGATTTTTAAAATTTTAATTAATTTACTTATAATGAATTAATTTAATTAGAATAATATTTAATTATATTATATTTTTAATATTTTAATATTTTTAATATTATATAATTATATTTTTAAGATTTAAACTATTTTATTATATTATTATATTTTTTATATAATTATAATCATTGCGAGGAGAGAGAGGGGAGAGA
The DNA here is from genome assembly GCA_019297695.1 of Apostasia ramifera. Taxonomy (NCBI): domain Eukaryota; kingdom Viridiplantae; phylum Streptophyta; class Magnoliopsida; order Asparagales; family Orchidaceae; genus Apostasia; species Apostasia ramifera. The sequence goes on along the minus strand of JAEMOT010001681.1, from coordinate 250,705 downwards.
GGGTGGCGGTGGGCACTGGACAGTAAGAGAGAGAGGAGAGAGAGAAATGAGAAAATTATTATTTTTATATAAAATAGTAAAAATGTAAATCATAAATTTTAAGATGGGCAAAAATGAAAAAGGGAAAATTCAGCTTATTGACTATCTTCAAAAACAAAAAAATAATTGATCAAAGAATAATTATGAAAGATAAATTTAATTAATGCGCTTAAATTTGAAAATTAATTTTAAATTTAAAAAAATTAATTAAATTTAACTCACAATTAAATATTTTAATTTATAATTAATTGGTTGAATTAACTTGAAAATTTTATGACTTTAAAATTATATTAATAACATAAAAATAAAAAATTTTAAATTATTTTTTAAAAATTATATAACATAAAATTTAAATATTATTTTATGATTGATATTGGTAATTAGAAATTTTGTGAAATTTAATTATGTGTACCGGCTTCAGTTAAATTTTTAAATTTTTATCAAATTAAAAGTCATGTATTACCATCTAAATTTAAACTTTATTTTAAATTCACTCATATGTATTTTCATATTTTTTTTAAATATAATATATTTAGTATAAAATTTAAATAAAAATTAAATTATATATTTATTTTTTTTGCTTTTTGTATATAAATATTTCACGATAAAAATATAAATTATTAAAATATTAATTTACACTTAATCGTAATAAATAAATTTTTAATTTTACATATAAATATTTATATGTTAATTTATCAAGTAAAATTAATCAAATTTAATGATTAAATAATATAAATTAAATATTTAATAAAGTAATTATAACTAATTTAATCTAAATTAAATATTAATTGAGATTAAATATTTTAATTAATTCTAATTTCGTTCGACTTATAATTAAAATTTTAATTCATAGTCATAAATTAATTCAAGTAAATCAAAGTAAAATTTAAAAATTTAGATTTAAAATTTTATTTTAATTTTAAAAAGTGAAATATCAGTAAAAGTAAAATAAATATTTAAAACCAAATAAAATAAAATTAATTTTTAAAATTTATATATTAAATAATATTTTTTCATTGTAAAATATGTTTACTTATGCACTATTATTGTGAATCAAAATAATAATTTTTTCATTGTAATAAATTTTGAAGGTATTTTGAGAAAAGAAGGGACTGGTGGAGAGAGTGGAGAGAGAAGAGGGAGAAAAGAGGTGCGGAGGGAGAGAGCAGGGAGGGAGAAAAAAGATAAGGATAAATAAAAATAATATTATTTATGCGAAATAAAATAAAAAATAAAACAAATTTTTTAATAATAATTTAAACAAATGTAAAAGGTAAAATAGAAATTTAAAAATTCAGTAGCTTGTGCTACTCAAATATAAAAAATTATATGATAAAGTATTTGAATGTTATTTTATTATTAATATTGGTATTTGAAATTTTTTTAAAATTTAATTATTAGTATTTATTTTCATAAAATTTTTAAATTTTTATCAAATTAAAGACTATGCATTATTATTTAAATTTAAAATTCATTCTAAATGTACTCATATTGTAGTTGATTTAAATTCAAATTAATTTTCTTTTGATTTAAAATTAATTTACTTGATTTAATTAAAATATATATTTAATTTTATATTTATAATATAACTAAATTAAAAATTTATTATATTTTAATGTTTTAAACAGATAGAGGAGAGAGGGGGGCGGCTCAGGAGAGAGAGAAGAGAGGGAGAGGAGGGAGAGGGAGAGGGAGAGAGAGGAGAGAGGGAGGCGGTGGGCGGCAGGCGGCAGGAGAGAGAAAGTTGATAGTTTTTTTTTTAATAAAAATTTAAAAATAGATAATAAAATGTAAAATTGAAATTTTAAATTTTTATTGAGGGCAAAATTAGAAAGCCACAATTTCAGCAGCTTGATAGCATCTTAAATAGTATAGTATAAGACTTTTTGCAAATTTATCATTTGGTGAATGATGCATTGGATTTGACAGTTTACACTGACATGTTTTGATGCGATTTGGAAGCATCAGAAGGAATTCTCTTCTATTCTCTAAATTTTTGTACTTAAAAGGGTAGAAAATAGAATACCATTATCTAGTTTGATATGTTTTCCTTGTTTCTTATATTCACTACAGTTCAACTTCTCTTGACAATTTTTTTTATTGTAGTTAGCGAAGGAGAATCCTGTTGAACTAGATCTTCCAGTTATCAGGCTAGAAGGGCTTGAAGATGTCACGCAGGAAGCTGTTTCAACAGTACTGAGAAGGGCTATTACTCAGTACTCCTCCCTCCAAGCTCATGATGGACATTGGGCAGGAGATTATGGTGGTCCCATGTTTTTAATGCCTGCCTTGGTAATTTTTTTTTACTGCAGAATGATAGATAATCTTTTTTACTATTTCAGGCCATGAATTTCTATGTTTTCTGCAACGAAACTTTCATGATGGTTAAGATTAGTTCTTATTTATGTATATTCACAATTTCTTTGATGCAATACAAAATGCGAAGGCAATCCTAGCTCAAAGATTAGCAAATCAAGTAGCAAATGATCATAAAATTAATGAGAGTATATTTTGATAATAACTGCTTAATGACCAAGAAAATTCATTCTCACAAACCATTTGATTTTAAAATATGAAAAAAAATAAGATTAATTAATAAGTAGAATATTCACTATGCAAATTAGGATCAAGTAAGAGCTAAGGTAGGCAAAAAAGGATTTCTCATAAGTTTATTCGAATTGCAATTATCTCTCAAAATAGTGATAGATTCACTTGTGAGCAAATCAGACAATTTTAATGTTGGAAATCGTCACTAGTTTTCAAAGGAGATTCAAGATATCCATTTAGGTTTTAGAGTTACCAATAACAATTGATCCTGATTCATCGGTCAACTACAGTGGATAGACACTCTAATTGTGTGTTAGGCATCGCACAGAGGTTGGCATAGGATGGTAAGGTGACCATGTGGGCTATGCTAGTGAATAGAGGCGACGTGGTGAAGTGGCGAAGAAATCTGCATAGTGGGCGAGCATGGCATGCTGGCGGATGCCTACGTACAAGTGTAATTAAGTGACAATTTGCTTGGGATGGAGCGACACAATGAGGCGGTGAGGCACGACAGTTACAAGCGCAGGGCTGAGGGAGTTCTACCGCAGGATAATGACCATGCAAGCCATGGGCGATACACACAGTCAGGCCAGGAGGAGCAACGATCAACTGATGAAGGCAAGGGGCGTTTCCACCGGCTCGCTGTGGGAGGGACACTAGTCATGTGAGTCATGACCGATGTGCATGCACCACTGGGTGGAGGGTTTTGCAAACCCTCTGATCATTGAGACCAAACCTCACTGAGTCTATAGTGTGGGTCAACTTGACTACTATTGCGGCTGAGTTATTCTAGGCACTTGTTTGATTTGGCTTAGAAGCGAGCAATGTAAAGTAGAAATATGAAAGAGAAGATTGGGCCAATACCTTAGTGCTCATGGTATTTAGGTAATTTTACCCATGGCCTCAACCTTTCCCTTCACCTAGATATAAGACTCTAAATCAAAAACTTAAATTTTATTTCATTCTAGATCGAAAGGAAAATGACCAGAATCCATGTCTTTATATAGGCTCCATTACATTTGAATTTCAAAATGCTAAAATAAATGTGGATATAAAAATAAATACAATCATTCCAAATACTACTATCTAAAAAAGGAAATATGATAAATAAAATTAGCCTAAAATTTAGAAGATTCTCACTCAAATCAATTAACTAAATTGAATGAGAATTTTTAATCCTACTAATCAACGCCATACTCATCCAAATTATACTTGCTACCAATTTTCCTAGAGTCATCGTAAGATCTCGAACATCGATTGAAGATAAATCGAGGATCCGGTGGTATCATATCCCCACCATTCTTTGATAGTAGTGTTCTTTCATTTTTTTTACCTAAGGGTTATTTTGTTATAATCTAACCTTAGGTTCAAAATATGTTTTCCATCAATTAGGGGTTTCTTTGAATAGGCATGATAACTTGAAAGTGCAATTTCTTGAATGTCTAAGGGGAAAATATAATGCTACCATTCATTTTTTGTTGCAGATTATTACATTAACAGTCACTGGAGCACTCAATGCTGTTCTTTCATCAGAGCATCGCAAAGAGATTTGTCGCTATCTTTACAATCATCAAGTATAGCTATTTCTGTTTTTTATGAAATTATCTTGTTCTTATGTCAGTAGTTGTTTTGCGCCGTAGTTTTGTTACCTCATTCCCATGGAATTTTAATTGCAATTGATGAGTTCGCATTGCAGAATAAAGACGGTGGATGGGGTTTGCACATTGAAGGTCATAGCACTATGTTTGGCTCAGTGCTGACATATATTACATTGAGACTGCTGGGTGAAGGAGTTGACGATGGAGCTGGATTAATGCAGAAGGGACGAAATTGGATTTTAGACCATGGTGGTGCAACACATATAACTTCATGGGGGAAATTTTGGCTTGCTGTAATTTCTAAATCTTGCATTTTAATTGAAACAGGTAGTTCTTGCACTGTGGTTCATTTATTAATTAAGAGGGTACTGCTATTGCATAATAATTTCAGGTTCTTGGAGTATTTGACTGGTCCGGCAACAATCCACTACCTCCTGAGATGTGGCTACTTCCATATTTCCTACCTGTTCATCCAGGTGGCTACGATTTTTTTTCCATCTTCTCCATTTCTCCTTTCTTTTATCTTCTTACGAATTGTTTGTTGGAGGATTTTCTTGGTGTCACTTTTTTTATATAGGAAAGAAAAGCATTATAAGTGTAGGAGTCGCTGTATTGTTACTTATTCCTACAAATAGTTGCAGAATATATATTAAAAGATGAGCTGATACTTCCAATAAGCTATTCTGTTAGCATATAATCTAAGACTACTTGAATACTGCTAAATTTATCTGTCAATTCATTTTTATTGGATGATTGGTCAATGACCTGCTATCATATGTATTCATCTCTTTGCAAGGATCATTTCTCCTTCTTTAATTTGGCCTTGGATTTCAGGCCACGTTCAGTCCTCATGCATATTTTTGTATTATTGTATCTGCATTAAAGAAATATGTTTTAGTTTTTTTTACAAGTGTTCTTGTTCCCAATCACATTATTTTTGGGAGCAACCAGACATGAAGCTTGACCTGAAAGTTTGGAGCTTGAATCAACCCAAGGGTCATAATCCAGAAAAATACCAAAGTCAGTTGGATGATTGGGTCCATCTTAAAAGTTGCTCACCATCGCACTTCAGAACATATATGAATTGATAACAACCCTAATTTTTGATTTGGTTTAACATTAATGTAATTCATGATCAAAACGGTGCAATTATAATATGATTTGGCACTTATCTTTCACCATCTATTTTGCATATACTATGTTGAAGTTGAATAATCGATGGCTTTGAAATCATATTTCAAGTCAAGTTTTGGCGGGAAACCCAATCATGTCTAAGTTTTCCTGAACAAATTCAGTGGTTGAACCTACAACAACAACTACCACTAAGCCTTTATCTCATTTGGTGGAATTGGCTTTTCATGCACTCTATTAAATAACAGATTCTTATTTAGCTCTAATTATGTAGGATTATTTCTCCTAGTTTTTTGTCATGCCTTTTTTGGCCATTCTCTTCCTCTTTTTATATGAGCAAGATCTAATAATTTTATTTTTCTTTCTAGAATTTCTACACCTTATAATTTATATATTCAAATTATCTAAACTGACTTTCTCTGAGCTTATCCTTAATTGAGGCTACTTAAACCTTCCCACAAATATACTCATTTCTTATTCTGTCCTTTCATGTACTCATTTCTGTGACATCTATTTTATTTGTGTGTTTTTTCTTTATAGGCCAGTATTCAACATCATATAACATCGTTAGTCTTATAGCTATTTTATAAAATTTACCTTTGAATTTGAGTGAAACTTTTTATTATACAATACACCAGATACATTCCTTCACTTCATCTATCCTTCTTAGATTTTGCTAATGACATTACCGTTTATTTTATTATATTCTGTATAATTGATTCAGTTATTTAAATTGTTTCCTTTTCGTAATAATTTGATCATCAATTATTTTTTTTAATATAAATGTTTATATCTTAATTACATTTACATTCCATATATTCAAATTTTGATCTATTAATTCAAAAAAATTTAAATTTTAAAGTATTTCTCCATAACTGGAGTTTTGTTTTAGCGTTATCTTTACTTTTGTCAATGAGAAGAATATTATCTGCAAAAAGTATACACTAAAATATCTTATTTTAAATGTCTCTAGTCAAGACTAAAATAACTAATATAAAGGGATATAAATTTAAAACTGAGCCTTCGTATAATCCACTATAATAAAAAAATTCTTAGTCAAACTCTCTTATGTCTGAACATAAGTAAACTTTTTTATACATATTTTTACTAACTAACTTGAATATAAACAGTATAAATTTTTTTCTTTTTTAAAACTCTCTAAAGCATTGTTGTTGGGACTTTATTATAAACTCTTTCTAAGTCAATGAAAATCAAATGTTGATTTTTTTTCTTAAATATCTCTATTAAAGTTTTTAATAAATGAATAGATTGCATAGTAGATTTGCCTGACATAAAGTTAAATTGATTATGTAATACCTTAGTATCGTAATGTAATTTATGCTCGATCATACTATTTCAAAGTTTAAAAATATGATTCACTAATTTAATTCTTCTATAATTAGCGCATTCTTATATATCACGTTTATTCTTATAAATAGAGATTTATTATTTTTTCTATTCATTTGACATTTTTAAGTCTTCAAAATTATATTAAATAATTCAGTGAGTTAATAAATTCCTTTATCTCCTATGTATTTTCAAATATTTATTAGAATGTTAATTAATCTTATTATTTTTCTGTAGTTTATCTTCTTTAAAGCCTTCTAAATTTTAATTTTACTAATATGATGAATATAAAAGTAATTTTTATCTTCTTTTTGGATGTTAAATTCAGTAAAATCAATGTTATTACAATCGTCACTAAAAAGCTTTTCAAAGTAATTCATCCATGTATGTTAAATATCTTTTTCTTTAAAAGTACTTGTTTATCATTATCTTTAATGTATTTAAATTTAGTTAGGTCTTTAGTGTTTTTATTATGTTTTTGGCAAACTTATATATGTGTTTCTTCTTTAGTGTCAAACTTCTTATATAGATCTTTAAAGGCCACATTCTTTTCATCACAAATTGCTTTCTTAGATTTTCATCGAGTTTCTTTATACTTTTCTAAATTTTTTTTAATCTTACATTTAAATTATTCTTTATAAGAAACTTTATTTTCTGAAATCTTTTTTGTACATATTCTTTTGACATTGAGCATTGTTATTGTTTGGAGTTTTTCCTTTATGTTCTTTAGTATATCCTTTGTAATTTTACGAATGTAATTGACAACCTTCAACCACAGAAGATCAGTTTTTCCTTAATATCTCATTGCCAAAGTCCTAGAAACTTCTTCTTAAAGATATTTTTATTCTCATTTTATATATTCTTTTATTGAGTCTGAGAGCACTGTTTCGGCTTACTATTTCTTTTTTTGCATTTTATTTTAAAATTTAAAGCTATTAATTGATGTTAGGTAGTCAAGTATTTATTTAGAATGATATTACAATCTTTACAATTCAAGCGATCTTGTTTTCTTATAAGTAAATAATCAATCTACATTCTTGAATACCCATTCTTGTAAGTGATAATATGATTATCTTTTTTGAATAAAATATTAATAATTAAAAAATTATAAATTAAGAAAAACTCTAGATAGTTTTACCCATTTCATTAGTCTCCCTAAAATTATTCCCATCATGAATGCTTTTAAAATTTTCAACATTGCTTCCAATATATTCATTTAGATCTCCTCTGATAAATAGTCTCTTATCCTAACATATTCTTTGTACTGATTCTTCTAAATCAGTCTAAATATTTTTTTTATACTCACATTCAAACTGACTTATGAGGCATGTACACTCACAATGTTAATAATTATCTCATTGATAATAATTTTTAAAGTTATAATTTTATCTCTATTCCTTTTCACTTCAACTACACGATCCTTCAAATTCTTATTGAGAATTATACCTGCTCTATTTATAGTTTTATTCTTACCAAAGTATCAAAATTTGAAGCTTAGATTATCAATTTTTTTGACTTTTTTCCCAACCCATTTTGTTTCTTGGAAACACAAAATATTAATTCTTTTTTAAACTGTAATATTCATTAACCTTATTAACTTGCTTGTCAACGTACCTGTATTCTAAGTCTTTAATCTTATCCTAGTATCTTGGACTAGCTTTTTTACCCGAATTCATCCATAATGTGGGAACCCTTGCTCACTTATCATTACACTAGGGTTGCTGATGCAATAACATTTGTATATTTTTTACTGCATTCAAGCAATACAGTGTGTCGCTTTTAGTAAATGCCTTAGCTTTGGCGTAATTTCTTAAAAGATACATGTTATGTTTGTTCAGCAAGTTTTACGCTGATTGTCGACTGCCTAACTCAACTCTCCGCGTTTCTCATTCAGGACTTGGGACTCGATAACGTGTTTTAAATTTTGAGGTTAGTTTTGGGTTACTTTGTTATAGACTAGTTGAAATTTATGTTAGGCCGAACTTACCCGTGAACCCAAATTGACATACTTATTATTATTGAGACATTAATCTTGTTGTTCAAATAGAGATTTTTCTTATTATTACCACTTATTTTTCGTGAATCATTGATAGCACAATAACTAGTGTAGTTGTTTCTGCACTTAAAGATGTCATTACCCTCACACAGATGCTTTAACTGCTAAGAATTATTGTCAGTGTTATGGGCAAAAACTGTCATTTCATCCAATCATGACACGTGGATGGGTTTAACCAAGTTTTCAAGCTGAGTCAGCCGAGTAAATGTTCCCGAACAACCCAGGTAACCTGTTCGAACTAAGGTCCCCTGGTCGAATATTGCTAAACTAAACGAATGACTGAGTTGAACAACTGACTAGCTCTTAAGTAACCATTATGTTATAGTCACTCTATGATGTGACGGTTCCTCTAAGAATAAAGGAAAAGTATTTTTTATTAATGTCTGAGCTATTAAAAGGCGTAGGTAGGTCCAGTCACCGATACACCGCCGCACTATTGCCTCATTTATGAAACCCACATAATCTACCTAATCTCATCTACTCCTTTCTCATTGTAAATCGTCTCATTTATGGCAAGAGAAGGGTTTCGGTCCTGAATTGACTCAAGAGCGTGGAAGGGAAAGACCAGCTAGGTGCTGATCATCTCCAGTTCGCTTGCAATTTCGACTCTGTTTGACCAACATTTCATCCCTCCAACAAAGCTTCCGTTAGCAACTCGTAGCTTGCCACTACTCTCTCTTTTTCTTCCAGGAAGAACCTCAAAGAAAGCCTCTTATTCTCTTCTATTTCGGTATCTTTTTTCTCTCTAATCAACCTAACAATCCTACTTGTCATCCTGTAATTTTTTGTTTGGATTTTCACCCAAACAATCAATAATGTGGGAATAGCTTTATACTTCTTAGGTAGTTGTGATTGTGTAAATTGTATATACTTGAATTATTAACATATCTAGAAATGTTTCATTTATCATCTTATTTGTGACTATATGGCTATCGTGTGTACTATTGCACATTTTTGGTTTTTTTCCATTTGTGTATAACCTACATTTTCTCCCCACCTCTTTATAGGACGAATGTGGTGCCACTGCAGAATGGTTTATCTTCCCATGTCTTACATATATGGGAAAAGGTTTGTGGGCCCAATTACACCAACAGTTGTGTCGTTGAGAAAGGAACTTTATACTACTCCTTATAACAAAATAGATTGGAATTTGGCTCGAAATCAGTGTGCGAAGGTAAATTGTACAATTTTATGCATGTTTATATAGTTGTTTACAATGTCTTCTTATTTTATTGATTATGTGTAGGGCTGATAAACGGTTGAGTTCGAGCAATTCAAATCCAACTTAAAATCAAAACTTTTGAGTTTAAACTAGCTCGAAATCGACTCAAAATTGAAATAGATTTTGATTCGAGCTAGCTTGACTTAAAATTTTCAATTCTTCTTTTGATATCTTGAAATTTTTTAATTTTGATTCAACTTGAATTCTTCGATTCTGTCTTAAAATTAAATTTGAGTTGGCTTGAAATGCACTAAAAATTTTAAATTTGTGAATTTAAAATATAAAACTACAACGTCGTTTGGTTTAATGTTATTTTGAGTTATATTATGTTATTTAGAGAAAATAATTATTTGATTTAATGATATATTTGAATAACCTTTAAAAAAATTTATAAAATTGTTAGTCAAAAGATGACAGTTAGAGGTAGCGATATATTGATAACATAATATAACATTAAGATAATGTCGAACCAAACTCCACATAATATTAATGTATTATTAATATCACAATAACTATTCATAATTTTTATTAATTACTTAAAAATTTAATGTACTACTAATTTCAGGAGTTAATACCATCTTTCATTGAAACTTTGAAGGCAAGTAAAGAGTTTCTATAAGCTCATGGTAACCATGGAACCATTTTCCTGCACAATGTGGGACTAAAGAGCTTTTTAATTCAAACTAAAAAAAGGTGGAAACTAAGATACGAACCCCAGGTTAGGCAAAACGATCATATTAAGTTTACCACTAGATTATTACCAACTTTCATAGAAAACTAATATTATGCTTGTGTATTACAAATGCATGAAATTATTTGACGTATACATTATAATGATTGAGCATATTTTTAATATCGTTATAAAAGATATTTCTTTTTTTTTCCTCAGTTTGTATTTAATGATCATTATCATAAATATATAATTGAACTATTTGACCGTGGCCCGTTAAAAGAAATTAAAGATATTCTATTATAGAGCCAATTGAAGGACAGTTATGAAACATGTGGTTGCCAGGTCCCAGGTCCTAGATAAAAAACACGGAGGGTTACGTTAGGTAGTCGATAACTAATGTAAAATTTGTCAAATCAATTGTGACATAAATCTGTTAAATAATTGTGCTAAACCTAGAGCGTTTCCTGGAAGTAATGTGCTGTATTGCCTGAATGCAATGAGAAATGGGTAAGAACCGCTATATCGACGCCCGGGTGTAGTGATAAGTGAGCAAGAATTTTTCATCATGAATAAATGTGGGTAACAAGCTAGTCCAACATGCTAAAACTTATGCCAATAAGATTAGATTAGAAACTTGGAATATAGGCACTCTAATAGGCAAGCTAATGGAGTTGGTAGATATTATGATTCATAGAAAAATTAATATTTTGTATTTGCAAAAAATAAAATGGGATGGAGAAAAAACTAAAGAAATTGATAGCCTAGGTTTTAAACTTTAATGTTCTGATAAGAATAAAAATAAGAATGGAATTGGTATAATTTTGGATAAGAGATTGAAGCTTCACGTAGTAAAAGTCAAGAGAAATAGTGATAAAATTATGACTTTAAAAATTATAATCAGTGAAATGATTATTAACATTGTAAGTGCGTATGTCCCTCAATTAGGCTTAAATACGAACATAAAGAAAAACTTTTAGAGTTTTTTTAGCATATGATCTTGTAATTACTAATATTTTATTCAAGAAAAGAGATAAGCATTTTATTACTTGCAAAAATGAATTTTTAAGAACTTAGATTATTTTCTTATAGAAAAATGAGATCGCTTAGAATGTAGAGATTGTAAAGTCATTTCAAATTAATATTTAACTATTCAACATCGATTATTGTTTTAGATTCTGAGATAAAGTATTGGAGAAGAAATAATAAGTCGAAACACTATCTTTAAGCTTGATGGTGTAATCTAAAGAATCAGAACATATGTATCTTTAAGAAGAAAGTTCTAAAATTTGAGCTGTGGAATATTGATGGAGAAATTGGTTTTATATTATTGACGGTTATTAACTAAATCTGTAAGGTGGTGTAGAATGTGCTAAGAAAATTCAAAGAAATAATTTTAAATAATAAAAATGCCTAGTAGTGGAAGAAGATATATACAAAAAAAATTAAAGAGAAGAAGATTTGTTATAAAAATTGATTTAAAAATAAGAATAATGATAAGTGGAAGAAATATAAAATGGCTTGATGAGAATTTAAGAGAGCGGTCGACAATATAAAAAATATGATTTTTGAGGATTTATATAAGAAGCTTGACACTAAAAAAGGAGAAAGATAAATATATAGGATAGCTAAGGCAATGGATAAAAAAATTAACAACTTAATTCAAATAAAATGTATTAAAGATAAAAATAAAAAAAATACTTTTCATAAAAAAAATATCAAAAATAGATGAATTAGTTATTTTCAATAGCTTTTTAATGAAGGTTGCGAAAATACAATTGATTTTACTAAACTCAACACCCCAAAGGAAAGTAAAAATTACTCTTACATCCGACGTATCAGTAAAGCTGAAGTTTGGAAAGCCTTAAAAAAAATATATAAAAAAGCAGTAGAACCGAATGACTTCTCAATAGATATTTGGAAGTGCTTGGGCACTGAATTATTTAATATATTTTTTAAGACTAAAAAGATGTCAAATGAATGAAAAAAAAATATTTTAGTACCTATTTACGAGAATAAAGACAATGTACAAAATTATACCTATTATAGAGAAATTAAATTAACGAGTTATAGTTTAAAACCCTAGTAGAGGGTGATAGAACATAAATTACGCCGTGATATTAAGATATTAAGGAATCAGTTTAGTTTTATGTTAGACAGATCTACTATAAAAGCTATTCATTTATTGAGAAGTTTAAGGAGAGAGAAGAAAGCTTATATTTATTTTTTATTGATTTGGAAAAAATTTACAATAAAGTCTCAAGGAAAGTCATTTAGAGAGTTTTAGAAAAGAAAAAAAGATTTGCACAACTTATATTTAAGTTATTAAAGACATATATAAAGGAGTCATTACTTGTGTTTGGACACAAGGAGATTTGACTAAAGAATTTCTTATTATAGTTGGATTGCACTACGGTTCAGCTTCAAGTTCATATCTTTTATTTTAGTTATGAAAGTCCTGACTGGGCATATCTAAGATGAGGTGCTTTGGTATATGCTTTTTGTAGATGATATTGTCCTTGTTGATGAAACTAAAAAGAGAGTTAAAGTGAAACTCGAGCTTTGTAGAAATATTTTAAAATTTAAAGGTTTTCATCTCAGCAGATCAAAAATTGAATATATAGAGTACACATTTGTCAAGAAAGAAGCACTTATATTAATGATATGATAATTGATGATCAAATTATCAAGAAGAGAGCACTTTAAATACTTTGAGTCAATCATATAAAATGATGGTGAAATAAATAATGACGTTAGTAGGATCTAAGCAGAATGGGTAAAATAGAGAAATATTTCTAGTGTGTTGTGCGATAGAAAACTTTCATCTAGATTTAAGGGTAAATTTTATAAAACTGTAGTAAAACTGGCGATGATATATGGTGTTGAATGTTGACCTACAATGAGGAACCATACAAATAAAATAAGTATTGCAGAAATAAAATACTAAAGTAGATGAAATAAGTACAACTTTTTCGCCGATGTACTCATTTTTCATTCTATCCTTTCACGTATAAAGAGAAAGAGGAAGACTAAAGAAGACATGCAAGAAACTATAAGAAGTGATTTTACTTATACCTAGATAAAGATTTGCTAATTAATAGAGCGCAATAGAAATAAATGATTCATGTAGCCGACTCCGCCTAGTAGAGTTAAGATTTAGTTGTTGTTGTTGAAGGACAGTTATGAATTTTCTTTGTGTATATCATTTTTCAAATATAAGATGAGAAGCCCATGGTAATGGTAATGAATTATTATTTAATTATGACACCACTTGTCGAAATTAGCATATATAAAAAAGGTTTTGAAAGTTAAAAAATTCAGCCTTAATAAAATATTATTTGAATCTTTGATGATGTCATTTATCAAATTTAGAATAATGGTAGTTTTAGAAGTCAACAAATTCAGCTCCAATAAAATATTACTTGAATTAATGATATTACCAGTTGCAAAAATAGGATATGATAATTTTGGAAGTTAAAAAACTCGGCTCCATTGTATGATTTTTAATATAATATATAGATTCTAATATTTGACGCATGTAGAAAACTGTAAGAAAATTATTATTGTGGTAAAAATATTATTAGTGTATAATAGTTATTACATATTAAGATAAATTATTATTTTTTAATATTTTGATTTTAACATTTTAATTTATCAAATTCGGATCATATACAATTTAAACTTGTTTGGCATATATTTAATATTTTTAGTCATAAATTTAGGATATACTTTACACTGTCAAATTAAATATGCAAGTTTAAAATAAATTTGATATTAAATTATTTTTAATATTTTTTAAGAGTATTGCTGATTATTGTTTTGTCGTATTAAGAAAATAATTGTTTACTATTTTATCTTAGTTAACAATTGCATGTTGGACATTTATTGATAACATCCAAACCACTTGTCAAAATCCAGCCTTTAGTTTCGCAACATTTATGTAAATAGTACATAGTAGGATGCTAAATTTGAAAGATCACAAAATTAGCCATGTACCATTTTGGATATAAAGTGATACCATGCTAATATTATTTGAATCTTTTAGAAATAAAAGCCATATCAAGCTCGATATGCACTCCAATTTAAATTAGATTTAGATCATCCAACTCATGGTTCGAATCACTTATTTTTCTAGTTGATTTCAAACTAACTCAATCTTTGAGCAATTTTCTAGTTTTAGGTATTTTGCTCACCCCTGTGTGTTTATCTTTTTACAAGATAATAGGATATTTATAAGAATTTAATTTTTTTAAATGAGAAAGCTTTCTTTATGGTCATAAATTCACTGAAGCTGTATAAAATGCCGCTGTGGCTGCCTGTTTCTTATATATACCCTTTACTACTGAAGACTATATGAAAATTATTGTCATGTTACAGGAAGATTTGTACTATCCCCATCCGTTGATACAGGACATACTCTGGACCTCTCTTCACAAGTTTGTTGAGCCTATTCTTATGCATTGGCCTGGTAACATGTTGAGAGAGAAGGCTTTAATCACTGTCATGCAACATATTCATTATGAGGATGAAAATACCCGGTACATTTGTATAGGTCCTGTGAATAAGGTAAAGCATTAAACAACCATATTCTTATTTTGCTCTAATCTTGTGTGATTCCTCATTGCCTTCAAAATTTAAGAATTTATGAATACTATACCTTGATTTGCTATGATTACTTGCTTTAACCTTTTGCATTTGAAGTTAATTTATCAATGAAAATACTATGAGCCATCCACTTGGCATGATTGGTGCGAGTTAAGAATAAAATTTTAGTTATTTTATCAAATTGTTGGATTGATGGGAAAGCAAAATTACTTTTAGTTCCTGTAGTTCTATTTAGTATCTAAATATTATGCTTCATGAAGTCCTTCATTGATTTTAATATACTGATTTTTATTAAATAATGGTTACAACAACAACAACAACCAAGCCTTAATCCCACTAGATAGGGTCGGTTACATGAATCCTTTATTTTCATTGTGCTCTATCAGTTACCAAATTCTTATCTAAGTCTAAGTAACTAAAATCACTTCTTATAGTTTCTTGTCATGTCTTCTTTGGTCTCTCTTTCTCTTTGTACATGGGCAAAATTCAATAACTCAATTTTTCTAACTGGAACTTCAATCGGCCTACGATTTATATGTCCAAATCATCTAAACTGACTTTCTCTAAGTTTATCCTCAATTAGTGCAACACCAACTTTCTTTCGGATATACTCATTTCTCATTCTATCCTTTCGTGTATACCCACACATCCACCTTAGCATTCTTATTTCTGCAACATTTATTTTATTTGTATGTTCTCTTTGCAGACCAGCATTCAGCACCATATATCATCGCTGGTCTTACTACAGTTTTATAAAATTTACGTTTGATTCTGGATGAGATTTTTCTATCGCACAACACACCAAAAGTATTTCTCCATTTTACCCATCCTGCTTGAATCCTGCTAATAACGTTATTATCTATTTCACCATCATTTTGTATGATTGATCCAAGGTATCTAAAGCGCTTACTCTTCTTGATAATTTGATCACCAATTGCCACATCTCCAATATAAGTATTTCTTTTTTGACTAAATGTGCACTCCATATATTCAGTTTTTGATCTCTTGAGATGAAAACCTTTAGATTCTAAAGCATTCCTTCAAAGCTTGAGTTTTGCTTTAGTTCCCTCTTTAGTTTTCTCAACAAGGACAACATCATCTTCGAAGGGCATACTCCAAGACACCTCATCTTGAACATGTCCAGTCATGACTTCTATAATTAAAGCGCCGTTGCCGTTGCCGGGCCCCAAGTCCCAGATGAGAAACGCGGAGGGTTGCGTTAGGTAGTCGATAGCCAGCGTAAAACTTAGTTCCCAAGCTTGGTAATGCTTGTAACTCATACAGGGTCACAATATCATACTTGCAACACCTTGAATACAGAATGCCTCAGATTATCATAAACTTAGTTCCCAAGCAAGCTGATTTCTGACTTGGTTGACCTAAATAACGAGGGCACTATCCAAGATTTACCATTTATAATGAAGATAGGAATTTCTGAACTGTTGGACCTCAATTCAGAAGCCATGTACTATCTTACCCTTGTTTACAAGGAAAGCTAATTTATCGACGATTGACAAAGACTTCGATCCATGGGGTACCATGTGTGTTTAATCTAATCTGAATTTGAATTTCAATTTCTTTTAGGATTTCTATTGTTGAAACCACTTAGTTTTTTGAATAAACATCTTACATGCTTCAGAAGGAAGCACCGACATTTCTGTGCATCCCAATGTGTCTTGTCATGCCATGTCCTTGTGTCTCCGTGTCGTGTCCGTGCTTTTTAGTTGCTTTATAATATTAAGCAAATGTCATGATAAATTACACTGTTACATAAATATTTATTATTTAATTATTATATTATTTGGTGTGTCTTGCAGTGTTCGTGTCCTGTTATTTGAAAAGTTGCCTTGTCAGCATGTCATGCTGTATCTCTGTGTCCTTATGTCGTGCCTATGCTTCCTACCATATTTCCTGTGATTCTTGTCAATGTGTTACTTAGGAGAATGCTGAACTTATAGCAAACTAGAACTAATCTCTGGGGTAATTTCCCTATAGAGGGGCCTTCAAGTACTTCATTTTTATATATTATCCTATTTATCAAATATGTTGATGATCTTGTGCAAGTTTTTTAGAAAAGAACCTTAATTACTCTCTTTGACTGTGTATGTTTTAATTGAAAGAAGATTGTTGAATTAAGTGATATGTCTATCTCTACAGGTAATAAATATGCTTTGCTGCTGGGTTGAGGATCCAAACTCAGAAGCATTCAAATTGCACCTTCCTAGAATCCACGACTATTTGTGGCTTGCTGAAGATGGTATGAAAATGCAGGTCAGAAATAAATTTGATGGTTTACAATTTGGAGTTGTCCATATTTGATGTTATTTGTCTCTTCTTTTTATATTACAAAAGTTATCTTATGGCGATCCACTGGAGCATAAAAATGACTATCGATGTACTTATTTTAGGCTCAAAGGAAGACGAAAGGACTAATTTTATTTTGTATTTATCTTTTAATTTGATAATGATAGTTTATTTAAATTTTAAATATTATATATTTAAAATTTAAATAAATTTTAAAATAATTCCACTACTGTATATAATTAGTAAGAATTTATTTTTTCATTATTATTAGCTTAGAATTTCTCTAGTTTAATTGAGCAAATTGACTATAAATAAGCCTCTCATCATTGTAGTTAGTGATTTTTGGATGATTTTGAATAAAATTCTCTCTATTTTTCTTTCATTTCTTCTTGCGTTCTTCCTTTTCTTCTAATTATTCTTTCTCTTTCTTCATATATGTTCTATATCACTTGTTATTAAAGCTTCAGTATTTCACCCGAGAGATTGTAGATGCCCGCACATGAGCACCCTCATCAAGCCGCCCATACGAGAGTGTCCATATCAAGCCCCTAGCACGCGAGCGATCGTGGCTGCCCTCACGGGGCATGCCCTTGCCACCTGTGCATGTGTCTTCTCCCACTTGTGTGTGACTTCATGAAAATGATGACTCATATCTCACAACCTTTTATAGAAAATTTTTTTGTTGTTTATTTTGATGATATTCTTCTATATACCAAGTCTAAATCTGAGCATTTGGATCATTTTCGTACTATTTTTCTAACTCTCAAGAATTTCAAGTTTTATGCTACTCTTAAAAAGTATAGTTTTCTACATCTAGTGTTCTTTTTTGGGATGAGTAGTGTCTTCCCAAGATATTCTATTGATCAAAGTAAAGTGTAAGCAATCAAAGATAGTCATTTGTAGAGAATAAAGTTGTCAATAGCCTTAGTAGTGTTGTTGGAGTACTTCATAGCATGAAAATTGATATCATTGAATGTAATAAACTTAAGATGAGTATGAATGTTGCTCAAATTTTGGTATAATTTTTTAGGAGATTCGTATGGGGAATCGATGTGATAGAGAATCTTTTCTTATTGGTGATGGGTACTTGTTTAAGGGCACACAACGTTGTATTCTTCAAACATCATTATATGATTATCTTATTTGGAAAATGCATGCTGGAGGACTCTTTGGACATTTAAGTCATGATAAAATGATTATTTTAGTTTCTAATATGTTTTATTGTTCTTGTCTATGTAAAAATGTCTCTAGAATTGTTTCTCAGTGTCGTTCTTGTCAAACTACTAAAGCTAAGAAGCAAAACACAGGGTTGTATACACTTTTGCCGATACCTCATGCACCATGGAAAGATTTGAGTATGAATGTTATTTTAGGATTGCCCAAAATGGCTAGAGGTCATGGTTCTATTTTTGTATTTTTATAGTTTTTGATAGGTTTTCTAAAATGACATAATTTTATTTCTTGTAGTATGACTCACTATGCATCTCATATATCTAAATTGTTTTTAAGGGATGTTATTAAATTACATGGTTTGCTGAATTTTATAATTTTTGTTAGAGATTTCAAATTTATTTCTTATTTTTGAAAAACTCTTTGGAAATTATGTGGCATTGAGCTTAAATTTTCTTCAGCCTATTATCCACAAATAAATAGTCAAACTGAGATTGTTAATTGAAGTTTAGATGATTTGTTGAGGTGTCTTGTAGGGGATAAACCTAAAAATTGGGATCTTATTCTACCTATTGCTGAATTTGTTTATAATAAATTTGTTAATAGATCCATTGGTATTTGTCCTTTTGAATGCTTATGGTTACAAATCCCGTATTGTATTTGATCTTGTTCCCCCTCCTTATTTATGTATTTCTAATTTTGGCAAATCTTTTGCATGCCATATACATGAACTTCATGTTGAGATTAATTGAAAAATTGGCACAACTAATTTCGAATATGAACTTGCTACTAATGTTCACCATAAGGTTAAGAATTTTAACATTGGTGATTTTGTGATGGATCATATTCTCCCTAAAATCCTATCTAAAAATTCCTTCAAGAAACTCCATGCAAGAGCTATTGGCTCTTACTCTATCCTTGATAAATTTGGATTAAATGCTTATTTACTTAAATTACCTAATCACATAAATATTAGTCTTATTTTTAATGTGGAAGATCTAATACTATATCGAGGTACCTTTGAACCTCTTGTTTTGTTTAGTCTTATTCCTGTAAATATTTCTATTTCAAAGGCTCCTCCACTGCTTTAGTGCAAAGACAAAATTGAGACTATTTTTGCTGATGAAATTGTGAGCAAAGTTGATGGTGGATGTGATCGCTATCTTGTATAGTAGAAAAGTCGGTCAGCATCTGATGCTACTTGGATTACTGAGGCCAAGTATAGAAGAATGAACCCGACCATTCTAGATTCATATCTACATTCTATCTCGACAAAGTTAAATTTTCTTCAATCGAAAAGGAATAATGGTGATCCACCTAAGCATAAAAAGGACTATTGGTGTACTTATTTTAGGCGTAAAAGAAGGCGAAAAGACTAATTTTATTATATTTATCTTTTAATTAGTTAATAATAGTTTATTTAAATTTTAAAATAATTGTATTATTATGGATAATTAGTAAAAATTTGTTTTATTATTATTGTTATTATTATTATTATTATTAGCCTAGAATTTCTTTAGTTTAGTTGAGACAAATTGTTATAAATAAGCCTCTCATCATTATAATTAGGAATTTTAAGATTATTTTGAGTAAAATTTACTATTGTTTTTTTTTTCATTTCTTCTTGTGTTCTTTTCTTTCTTCTAATTATTCTTCCCTTTCTTCGTATACACTCAACATTATTCTGTATTATGACATTGTTTGTTCCCCAGTTTGTAGTGTCATGTAGGATCTAATTTGTATTTTTCTGATACAATAAACGGCAGGGTTACAATGGAAGCCAATTGTGGGACACATCTTTTACTGTGCAAGCAATTCTTTCAACCAAGCTTTTTGATGAATTTGGTCCAACCCTTAAAAGGGCTCATGACTATATCAAGAAAACACAGGTTTGTTTACACTGATTCTAAAGAACACAGGATTTTTTCTTTTTTCCGTATGTGTGTGAATCTGAGATGCATCTCATTGCACTGGTCACTAATTTCATGTGCTTTTTGTCTTTTAACGATTCTGCTCAGGTTCTTGAGGATTGCCTTGGTGATCTTAGTTTCTGGTATCGCCATATTTCTAAAGGTGCTTGGCCTTTCTCAACTAGAGATCATGGATGGCCCATTTCAGATTGCACTTCAGAAGGATTAAAGGCAGGTCCCTTTGGTACATTATACTGAAACACCTTGTTATTGGTCTTTTTTACCAATGCCATCCTTCTTTAGTACAGGCGGCACTCTTGTTGTCGCAAATACAACAAGATATTGTCGGTGAGCCTTTGGAACCAGAAAGGCTATATGATGCTGTGAATGTCATTCTTTCTCTCATGGTAAGTGGCAATGGTGAGTAGAAAAGCGGTAATTATCAAGTTGAGGTCAAACAAGTCACTTATCTAGATGTAATGGTGACGATATTTTCATAGGCGTCTTTAGCACCTGCAGAGTTGTCCATCAAATATCTTCTTCCCTTGATTTGTGCTGAACAATCTCTGTTGTATTGCGTTCTAAGTAAATTATATACTGCATTTCTTCTTTTTAGACCTCACTGTAGTGTTTTAAGTTGACTAAATTACCAGAACAGAGAGCTGAAATAAAGGTTGGGGGGGCGGGGGGTGTGTGGGGCATGGGTAAGGTTGGGGGTAGGGTTAGCTATTATTGATGTTTATAGTATCCCCATTCAATAACCTTCAGTTCCATGCCTTTTCCTTAGGTTTATGCTTGATCGTTGTTTAAAAATTGCATTAGATGTTGATGCTTGCCCCATTTGTGCATCTGCATCAGTCACGTCCGAAATGGAAGGATATTGCCTTTTTAAACTCTTAGAAACCAACTATTATTCTTAGTTGCTTGACCTAAGCCCTTCTAAGATGTTGAGCATCTAGTCATTCCGATAAATGGATTTCATTTTTTTTTCTCGCATGATATGCCTCAATTAAAGGGCTTTTGTTGCTGCATGTCTATTCACTATAATTTTACAAGGAAGAGCATTATTCAACAAATTCCGCAAATGTAAAACTTTTTATTGACAGTTTTTCAGATTCAATGCGAAATACAACCTATGTTTTTCTGCAATATATATACGAACTGTGAGCTTCCACATTGTTTCTGAAAGAATGAATGCTTATTGAAGTTTACACTTAAGCTTCTTGATACTGGAAACTTTGCATGTTATTTCAGCACTTTCCATACTAATAATGATGTGCTTAATCCAATACGAAGCTATTCTAGTTTTATTCACTTTTTTTTTCCATCTTCAACGTGGTTGTGCAAAAAATGTGTCTTCAGCTTTAAGGATTTCTTTTGTCATCAATGCAGAATAAGGATGGCAGTTTTGCAACCTACGAACTGACAAGATCCTATGCCTGGTTGGAGGTATGTAATGTAGATTTTTTTTTTGGAGTAATGTAGGTATGTAATGTAGATCCTATGCCTGGTTGGAAGTATGTAATGTAGATTTGTGCTATTCTTTTATTCATTTTTTTTGCACCTTTCTATGCTTTGTTTGTTTTCTGACAGCTGTTTTCTTTACCTTATTAGCTAGAGATCCTTTATGCTAAAAGCTATTAGTCTAAGTAGAGGATTGTGCATTTTTTTAAAAGAAAAATTACATACAAAAACTTTTAGTTTAGTAACCTAGTTATAATATGTAATCTAACATCTAACATGTGTGCATTTCAACGCCACTGAATGCGGTATCGTGGGACCATGTCATCTCAGTGCCTTAGGTGCATGCATAGTCTCTAGTGCTGTTCTTAGTGCTTTTGCATGTCTCCAACTAATGCATAGCTCTAACGCTCTTCTCTTGCATAATACTAGTGACAATGCTAGTCCTTCACTTCATCTCTATTGTATACCTCACTGCATTGCTTTGCAGCTCCACTTTGTTGACCTCCAACCTCGTGCCTCCACACTCTTCTTCGTAAAAGGAAGTCTTCTTTCTCTCTTTACTAATGCTTGGTTAAGATTATTCTTTAGCATTATCTCCGGTGTACCTATCTAACTCCTACTATTATAGATTTGGGTTGAGTGAATATAACGAGAATGAGAAGTGGTAGTTGCCTAGATAAGCACTGAGAGGCTTGACACCTCTTATACTTGTAGAGAAGGTTAGGGTGGTTGCGGAATACTGGAAGTTGAACTGAGGGTTATGAGCTAACTACTTTTAGTTCTGTTATCCTATCCTGAATAGAGTATGATTGTCTCATTTAGGTGTCCCAGACGTTAGCCTTTATATCTTGTGCTAATCACTCTTAGTACTATAGGTATCACTTGATATGTCTTAGACATTCAGATATATATATATATATACTACTTTCAGGTGACTACTAGTCCAACACCACCATCACCATCCTCATGTTCTGATGATTTGATAGGCACAAGTCCCACTTCCGATCTACCTTTTACTCCACCTAGCACATCTACCATAGATATCTCCTTGAATTTTTTCATTGCCTTATGTAAGGGAACGTGTAGCATATTGTATTCTCACTTGGCATTTGACTGTCTCTATCACTTTTTTTTTGTTCTTATCTACTATGAACACACCTAAATCATACCATGAAGCACAAATCTCTAAATGAAAATAGGTAATGGATGCAAAGATGTCGAGTCTTCTCAATCATGATTGGGAGTTGGTGACTCCTCCATCAATTGTTCACTCTGTAGCTTTTTGATGAATATTCATCATAATATTTAAGCTTGGTAGGACAATAGGTTGCTACAAGGCACGTCTTATGGTGAAGATTTACTCGGATCTAGGAGTCGATTATTTTGGAACCTTTTCTCTTATAACTAAATTGATATCCGTTAGAATTCTATTTATTGTTACTTAAATTAAGATTAGAATCTATTTCAAATGGATATCAGCTGTCTTTTTCTCTAGAGATCTTTCTAAGGCTGTATATATAGACCAACCTCCTTTGTATTGCTCAGTGGGAGACAAGCATGCAGAATTAGAAAGGCCATTTATGGCCTAAAATAGAGTTCTTATGCATTGTTTGACAAGTTTTATATAGTGGCTAATAGGGTTGGTCTTCAAAGTAGCATTGCAAAGCATTTTATTTTTGTGAGGCATTTCTTTTGGTTCAGTTATATTTATTATTTATGTTGATGACATATTACTCATTGAAAGTGACAATTAAACATTTTGAAAAAAAAATTATTACAAAGGATCTTGTTTGACCTAATTTTTTTCTAAGAATTGAAATTGCCAATAGGAAAAATAGTGTTATTCTGTCACAAAAGAAGTACGCCTCTGACCTTGTAGAGGAAACTGGGCTCCTTGGATCAAAATCAACCTATGAAGCACATATACTTCATGAAGCCTAACATATTTGTATCATATCTATATCATATACTGGTGCTCCTCGGTACTTCATCAATATGTATCAAATAAGGCATGCGGTATATCATTTCTTTTAATTTTATGCTTGTCCTTTATGATTTTGATATTTCCCAATACTTCAATATAATAATAAAATATATTGGACCAACCAGTCTGGCGTATATTAAAAATAAATAAGGGCGTATACATAAAAGATGAGCTATACTTAAAGAGAGAGATACGCTAGTTTCATATGATTAGAAGAGCAGAGAACTTCATGCATACATTAGTACCAGTCATAGAAAAAGATCTGGCCTCCAGACATTATTACTTTCTTTATTTCAGCCGACTCTTTCTTATAGTCTTGTAGACACCAGTGATGACGTTCATATCTTATTCAATACTTTCTCAAGAATGCCACGCATGTCGCTGTTTCTAATATGCTAGTTTCACGTGATTAGGAGAGCAGAGAGCTTCATGCATACATGAGTATCATCGATAGAAAAGATTTGGCCTTTGAATGCTGCTACTTTCTCTATTTTGACTCTTTCTCATAGTTTTGCAAATACCAGTTACAACATTTTTTATACCTCGATCAACACTTTCTCAAGAACGCCACGTATGTCGCTGTTTTCATCAAATGTCGATCACGCTACTTGAGTTCTTTACTTCAATCAGTCTTATATTACGAAAAGTATAGGACATTGGTTTTTCTTTTTATTTTATCTTTTTATACAGTGAGTCAAACACTTCGGAAGAGGCAAGCATGTATATTTTTTGATTAGATCAGTATATTTGAGTTCAGATTATAATAATAGTACTATTTATCATTGGATTTAGGTTGAAACTAAACCTAATTAATGGTATGTATTAAGGCTCATCCCACATAGATATTTTGTCATATTCAAAATTCTTAGGTAGATCAAGAAAAAACTTGGTAGGGAATGCTTGAGGTATGGCAACCTAACAGATGATTCATATTTTGATATTTTCTATGCTAGATTAGATAATGAGATAGAAAGTTTGTATTTAGATATTGCATCTTTGTGTAAGGAAACCTTGTTACCTGGAAAAGTCAGAAGCAAAATATTTGTGCTAAGGTCTAGTGCAGAATCTGAATATGTAGCTATGGCTTATTTTGCTTGTGTAATAACGCGGATAAAAGCCTTCTTAGAAGAACTTGGGTTCCTAGTTGAGCAACCCATGGTGACGCATTGTGATAATATTGGTGCCTTCTATATAGCTAACAATCCTTTTTTTTATGAAAGAACAAATTATATTGAGGTAGAGTGTTATTTCATAAGGAATGCTATTCTAACAAGATAATAACTCCTCATGTTGGTACAAAAGATCAACTTGCTGTTATCTTCACTATGGTTTTGGGACCTTTTTGTTTCTCCTTTTTATGTAACAAGCTAGTTTTGTAAGATATATTGCTCCATCTAGTATGGAGAGTGTTAAGGTGGAATTTATATTGCTCCAGTTGGGTCTATTTGAATATGTTTAATTTATAGGATTTGAAATGATATGATATTATAATTATACACAATATAATTTCTATTTATCCATAAATAGATAAGCGTTTATTCAGAAAGTTTTTCACTTCTTAAATTGAAATTTGCTTGAAATATGGCTTACCTTGAAAATAAACCTAGTTATGTTTCTGATTCTTTTATTTAGTTAGTCCTGTTGGTTTGAGGAAAATTTCTTGGTGCAAGCTTGACCAGTAATCTGTTTTGATCTCTACCTACGATGTTTTCTGGAGTAGTCGTAGAGGTGTAAGAATAGACATCTTACCCAAAGCTGTGGGGCATGCGTAATGAGTGCTTAGTACATTGGAGAAATATTGTGTATATTGTGTCGATTTATTTGAACATCGAAGCATGAGTATCAGAGTATGTATTGTATGTGCATGGGTGAATGTAGGTTTCTAAGTGTGGAGGAGCAATCATTTAAAAAAGAATGGCCTTAATGATTTAGTTTCTGTTTTGCAAGATTGCTATTCAACTAGTTTTGTTATATAAGAATTAGCCTTAGGCAATTAACTGACAAAGATCTATAAGATTATTGTAGACTATATTTAAAATGATTATATCAGAGATGGAGGTTGGGCATGCCATCAATAGAGAATAAGATGAGGGAGGGATACTTCAATGATATTGCCATCAACTTCTAGAGGCCCCTATACATAAACATGAGGGGATCAAAGTCTTAATGACAAAGGGGGGACCCTAGCTAGTTTGGGATTAAGGCCTTGTTATTTTTGTTTTTTCATTGGACACTAATTGAAGTTGTTCTTGTAAAGGATGGAAAAGGAAGGGAAATAGGTGAGTGGATCAGGTTATGCAATAGGCATGCAGGGATGGATTTTCATTTCTTCTTTTTCTTCCATGCCAAGTGTGTGAGGTAAGGAAAGAAATGATTAGCAGGAGTTACTTTTTCTAAGAGGCATCATAAAATATTGATTCTATATCAAAAATGTATTTCTCATTAAGTCAAAGATGAACTCTATTATGGTAGTGCTACTGCTTATTGAAGCCAAAAAAGTAACTCATAAGTCAATATCATTTCTCTCAATTGGTGAAAAGACACTATAGACAACTAGTAACAGAAGATAAGATATCTTGAATAATTACTTCATGCTAATGTACTTTTGCAATTTATGTGAAGCAGATGATGGTTTGGGGAAGATTTTCATGTGATAGGAGCAGTCATGATTACCGTCATTATCAAGCCTTTCCGCATCTTATTTTTTTGCTTCAGAGATATTGTACAGAATGAAGTTTATAATCCACTTTTTGGCACTTTGCAATTGATGTGTATATTCATGTAAATCTATTTGAAATGCTAATAGTTTTCTGCTTTCAGATTGTTAATCCTGCTGAAACATTTGGGGACATTGTTATTGATTACCCGTGAGATTTGATCACCCTTAAAGTTTCCTTGTATCTGGAATTTAGGACACATGATGATATCTCCAACTTCAATTACAGATACGTAGAATGTACATCAGCAGCAATTCAAGCTTTGACTCTATTTAAGAAATTATACCCTGGGCACCGGCGAGAAGAGATAGAAAACTGCATCAGGAGGTCTGTTAGTTTCATTGAGAAGATACAAGGAGCAGATGGCTCATGGTTTGTACTCTACATTGCACTTGATCGTGAAAGTTTAAGTTGTAACAGTAATTATTTTACCTATATTTGTTACGACATGTAATATATGAAGTTGTTTCTTCTTTATGCTGTTACTCTTAGTAGAATGCTTGCTAAATAATGTTCGCAGGTATGGTTCTTGGGCTGTATGCTTTACCTACGGCATCTGGTTTGGGGTGAAAGGACTGGTTTCTGCTGGAAAAACATACAAGGACAACACTTGTATCCGTAAAGCATGTGATTTCCTATTATCTAAACAATTGCCTTCTGGTGGTTGGAGTGAGAGTTACTTATCTTGTCAAGATAAGGTATTCACTAATAAAAACTTAAAGGCATCCAGTTAAGGAGCTCGATATGTAACTTATTCTGTCCCTTGATTTATTGGTTTAGTTCATCAAAATGATATTCCTGTTCACTTTATAGTTTCCTCTTATTTTTTTTCCTTCTCTGATATTTTGATTGAATTGATTTAGTAGATTTCATAAATCAGACATTTTGGTTCATTCCATGCAAAGTTTTTGAACTTCTTTTTTCCTTGATACATGAAATTTTCACATACTGATAGCTCTTGATTTCCAACTAGTTGAGCTGCATGACAATAGTTCATTTGTTGATCATTTAGCAATGGTCAGCATAATAGTGAAAGATTGTTGTCACTGTTCACTAATTAATTGATGAATATTGTTGTGAATCGCATTTTACATGACATCTTCGCCTGATTCCATGATTGTTTTTATTCAAAATCCATATTCTTGTGCATCTGTTTATTACTATATTTTTATTCAAATGACATATCCTTCTGCATTTGTTTATTACTACGTACCCACCACACCTTCATAAACAATGAGTAGATAATGCCACCTCCAAAACGGTTGTGCCTGGAGTTAGTAATTCTGACTTGTTACTGAATATTGCTTTGTGGCCTCCACTTCAGCTTCTTGCAATGCTCTCACAATGCCAACTTTGAAGTTTCTCTTGCAAGTAACTAAGTTTCTGTTCTGGCGGTCCATTCTAGCACAGTTGATTATTTTCTACTTTCTAAAATGCAATAAGTAGCATTAGTCTTTATAAGTAATGTTAGTCAATCTTTAAAAAGCTATTGATAACATTAGTCTGGCACTTTTGCCTTAAATTTGTTTTGAATATAAAATTTTATGGGTTCTGAAGAATTATAGAGAACTAGGGACCCCATTAATGGAAGTAAATGACATGTTAGTTAAATGAAATAAAAAGAAAAAGGATGAAAGATTTTTTTCCATGCCAGGCCAGGTTGACATTGAAACTGGAATAGGGAACCTGCCTCCTGTTGTAGGGGCGGATCCATTTGGTAGACAAAGGCTAGAAGGAAGGCCGTTAGGATTGGAGATGCTCAAGCAATAGCGAGAGGCACTGGCTTTCCTATTGCGACAAAGAGCATGATTTTTGAATGAGATCTCTCTCAAGGCAAAATTCCAGTGAAAGTGTTTCCTTGGTTTTGCTTGCCTAGCACTGGCATATGAAAGGCGTTCTTTTAATGGCAAAAGGATCTGATCCTTGCTCTGGGCAACTTAGGACCTATTTAAATGCAGCCACTATATTTGAAAGCTCTGAAGGAAGGTAGCTCTTTGTCTATTTGAGCAAGTAAGGCACACTAGAAGAACTCTTCTTGCGATTAAAAAGCTTCCCTGTACCAGGATAATGATCAGGTAAACTATGAGATTTATATTGAATCCAGAATTGCGATATCGCTTAGTGCATCTAAGGTTGATAGCTCATGTTTTGACTTGGGTTGATGTGTAAAATCTGAGAACTAGAAAGCAGCTTTTGACACTACCTTGATAGAAGAGAAATCGTCTGATTAAGAAAGAAGGGTTCTGCCCATCATTGTTCAGCCAAAAAGGGAGAGTCCACTTGTAGAATCCTTGAGCTTTTTTTAGTGGTTGTGGATTGTTTCTCCATCAGTATAAATAGAATATTATACAAGTTAAAGATAAATACTATGGCTTGTTTGGACAAGATTAACTATTGAAAAGGGAATTCATAAAGTAGACTCCTAATAATTGGGATAATGACAACAATGAAGAGGAGTTAAGTAGAATATATCTTGAAATGATTATGTCGGAGTATGTTAGAATGAAATATATAGTCGGTAAGGTTACAAAATAGTCTTAGCTTATTCAGTTAGCATGTGTAAAAGGAGTGAAGATGCAAACAAAAAGCCATGATAGGGAATTGATGTAAAGGGAATAGGAATGAAAATGGTACGATCACTTAATAGGAATGAATAGTGAGGAAGGATTTAAAGCTGTTAGACTGAAGTTGGGATAGGAATAATCATAGATGACATGTCACAATAAAAAAAATTGAATTATCCATTGTAAGGGTAGGTTCCTCAATAAACTATTGCGTCACTGATGGGTTTTGTATTACCTTGAGATGGTAAACTAATAGTATGTTACAATGGTAGATTACGCGAATGGAATCTGAATGTGGCTTTGCAAGTTTGCTTCAGCTTGTTTTTATTCGCATGTTCAGGTGTACACAAATCTGGATGGAGGTCATTCTCATGCAGTGAACACTGGATGGGCTATGTTAGCTCTAATAGATGCTGGACAGGTATTTCTTTAACTTTATCTGTTACATTATCACAAACAATTCTTGGTTTGAAATTCTGCGTGAAGGTAGCCTTGATTTGTAACTATGCTTGTCCCACCTGTCCACACACTACTGACATGCAGACATCCGCTTCACTATCATTAGAGCATATTATAATTTATTACATGATAAAAAAAAGCCAACAATATTTTTTAATCTCTGCTAAAAATTTTCAAATAAGCAGGGCTTGTAAAGTTTCTAAGTCGAGCAAGTCTACATCAACTCAAAATTGAAATATTCGATTTTCTAGTCAGTCTTTGTTTTGATAAAAAATTATTCGACTTATTCTAAGTAGTATTTCTTGATTTAAATATGCATCATACCTATCGTTTATTACACATGATACTATGAGTTAGTTATATATATTATTGTGGAGTTTCTCCTAGCCCAGTGGGAAGGGAGCTTACTTGAAACTAAAAAGTCTCAGGTTCGAATCCACAATACTATAATTTCCAATTGGGGTGGGGAGAATTGCAGTGTTTGAAGGAAAAAAATAAAAAAAAAAGTTATACATATTATTTTTGTTTTTATATTTTAATCTCTTCAATATCTACCCTCTATAATATATATATATATATATATTTTTAAGAGATCTTAAAACTATATTGGAAAAACATAAATGTGTATGCTAAAGCCATATACCAAGTTCATTATAAGTTGAATCACTTTCATCCCAAGCTAGTTGATTTCTAGTCACAAAAAAATTAAGTCAATTTTATATCAGGTAATTCGAGCAATGCTATTTTTGGTAGTTGCTTGGTTATGATAGTAAGCTTGGTGATGACAGCAATTGAAATTGTCATTTTATATATTGTTTGAACGAAATGCAATCATTCATATGAATTGGCTGCTGACAGTTTATACATGCGATAAGATATACTATGAACTACTGTAGGTTACTAGTTCATCTCAAGTGCCTTTTTATTAGTCCGATTTGGAAAGTGTTGCTCTTTTGAGTGTGTATCTTCTAGTACTTATATGAAACATACAATTTCTGTTCATATTAGCTCTAAAATGGGTATTTAAAGGTGTTAAGCATGATGCTAAGAGATTTGTGAGATTTTATGATATGGATCTTAGTTATGCAACAATTTCCAAAGAATATGATACGATAAATATTCGTATCTAAATGCACAAGCAGTATTTTGTAATGCATGTACAAAGGGCCTGAAGGGAAGCTAATAGTACGGACTATTAGCTAGCAGTAACAAATAATTTAGATGCAAAGTTATTTTCATCGATTTCTTAATTAACGTAAAAAATGATCTTGGAAGGCGTATTCTCTTATTGGACACTTTGTGTAGATAACTTTACTAATTGGCACAGCATAGTCATTTTATTTGAAAGTAAAATAGCATTTTCATTTAATTCTTTTCTTGGAGCAGGCTGAAAGGGACCCAAAGCCATTGCACAGGGCAGCAAAAGCCTTGATCAATATGCAAATGGAGAGCGGTGAATTTCCCCAACAGGTGTGCATTAATTCGCCAACCCAACATTAGAAAGGCTATTTATGGACCCATGAATTGTAAACAGTTTTCTAGGAGACAATTAGGTGGTTTGAAGTTGTCTATAATTACAAGTTCTATTTCAATATGCAAATCAGGGTTGCGTTAGGCAGTTAACAACCAGCGTTAAACTTATCGAATCAATCATAACATGAATCTTTTAAAAAATTATGCTAGAAAATTTTGCAAAATTGTAGTAAGACCAGCGATGATATATGGTGTTGAATGCTAAACATACAAATAAAATAAGTGTTGCAAAAATAAGAATGCTAAGGTGGATTTGTGGATATACATGAAAGGATAGAATGAGAAATAAGTATATGTGCGAAGAAGCTGGAGCTGCACCGATTAAGGATAAATTTAGAGAAAGTCGGCTTAGATGGTTTGGACATGTAAATTGTAGGCCGATTATAGCTTCAGTTAGGAAAATCAAACTATTAGATTTTGCTTATATACAAAGAGAAAAAGAGATCAAAAAAGATATGACAAGAAACTATAAGAAGTGATTTTACTTATTTAGATCTAGATAAGGATTTGTTAATTAATAGAGCGCAATGGAAATAAAGGACTCATGTAGCCGACACCACTAGTGGGATTAAGGCTTCATTGTTATATAATTGTTGTCTTTTTTCTCATTTTTAGTCAAAGGAGACACCTGCGCGAGATCGTTCTTTGTCACTACATCTAGTGTTGGTCTTTTTTCCTTTGTTGATGAGCGGCTTGAACTTTTTGTGGGGTCTTTTTTTGGCATTTCTTGACCATGTAGCCTGCTATCCTGCAATGGGAACAAAACTTGTTCACCTTGCTTTTGGGTTGTAGTTTGCTAGTATTCTGGGAGGATGAAGAAGATTCTTTGATTCGTTGCCTCTTGAAGCTAGTTTTTGTGATCTCATTTTCCTTCCCATTGGGGGTAGGAAGAAGGACCATGGTTTGGTCAAGGGTATGCATCCCTTGCAGTATCTGTCTAGTTTTGTAGTAGGCAATGGTTTCTTCAACTTGAGCTTGTAGAGTGGCTACATCATGGCCATCACTTGGTGTTGCCAAAGGGTCACTTAGATGGCCAATCAGTTGTGGCTTTCCCTTCTTGGTTTGACATTGTTGTCTTTTCCTTTGGTTCATTGGTTATGTTGTTGACGCATTGTTGGCTCCTTGGCCTGGAGGAATGAACTACTCTGATATTACTTTATTTGTCAACCAGCTCTAGTGTCGAAATCTGATAAGGAAGATATAAGCTTGAGACTGAAAGCTATCCACAAATCATAGAGGAGTTTTCATTTTGTTTTTTCTTCTCTTTCCTTGCATCTAGTGTTGACCAAACAAGGACTCTCAGCCTTGGCTTGTTGGATGGAGCTCAGACTATGGCTGATTCTTTTTGCTTGTCATCCTCCTTCCCCTTTATTGTGTCTTCTTCCTTTTCGCTTAACAAAGTTCTTTAGATGCCCCTTGTTCCTCTGTTAATAGGTGTAGTCAACATGGTTATGCGATTGGAGGGCTTAGAGAAATTGTCCATAAGTTCTTCCTGTATCTCAAAAAATAAGCTTACATCCTAGGACTTGTTCTTGTTTATGGATAGTGGGTGAAGAACCAGAAGTATAGATATTATAAGATATGTAAAGTAGCTTTTGCAGATCTACTATCCTGCATTGTGAAAGCTTGTCTTGGAACAAGCTTTCTCATCTTTTTTGAGGAAATTAAAGTTCCTAGGGTCCTCTGATCATCTTTAGTATGTAAATAAGTAATTTTTGCATGCTATGAAAGCAAATGTCCCTTTTTTAAATGTCGTACAAAAAACCTTTTTTCAGAAAACCAGGTATAATAATGTGTGCAAGCTTTTTCTTAATTATGCTTCAGATGCATCCAGTTGCATATGCCGGATATTTTTTTTTCTTATGTAACATTTTCTTAAAGATTAAATTTAGTATGCTCATTTTATTCTTGGGACTGTTGAATTTTTTGTGTCTCCCCATATATATCTTCTACAGTGATTTTTAAATGTCAAATCTTCTAATCTGGCATTTATGTAGCAGTGCCTTGTCTCATGAACTTACATATAATGCAGGAAATTATGGGAGTTTTCAACAAAAACTGCATGATCAGCTATTCAGCATACAGAAACATCTTCCCTATCTGGGCACTTGGAGAATATCGTACTTGGGTGTTACAGGCTTCTGACTAGCATTAACAATATTTTTGATGTCCTAATGCCCTTCCAGGGCAGGCAGTTAAGCTGTTTTGGGGAAAATTCTCTCTGAAAGTTTCAAAGGATATCAGAGTAATAAGGGACAGTAGTCCTTCAGAGTTTTGATTGTAAGGTGAAAATGACCTTGATCATGTCTTTTTATTCAATTATTCCTTGACTGATGCATCATGATGTTTGTGATTGTCATCAGATCATACGGCTGCATTAGAGTACTAAAGGTTATCAGTCTTCTGTAGTTTAGTCCTCTAACTTTGAAGGGAACTGGAGATTCAGCAACTTAATAATAGAGAAAATTTTGTTCTCTTAAAAGAAAAAATAGCATACATATGTAGATGTTAGATGACAGGATTTGTCTGTGTTTGATATGATTGACTCAATGCTAAGAATAGATTTGAGCTGACCTTACAGCTGATTGGGTCACTTTTCAGGTTGAGGTGATATAATCCCATAATTTAGTGGTTGAACCAGGTTGATGCTTTCAATACCAAAACTCAGTTGTAATCCAGGTTGCTTACATTTCATTCCTCTTTATTTGGTCAGATCAAAGTAGGATTGAACTAGGTTTGTAAATGAGTTGGGTCAATCCGAATTCTTATCAAGTTGGATTCTAAACATTCTCAAAATTAGATCTATTTGCACATTCTCTCGAAATGTACCCAATGCAATTTTGGTGTTAGGCACATGCTTTTGATGAGAGGCAATTAGCGTGAGAGTTAGGGGATACTTTTATGGTACGTTTACTTCAATAGTATGAAATTATTATTCCAAAAAGAATAGAATGTAGAATTATAATTCCTTTGTTTATTTGGATAAAATAAAATATAGAATAAAAAAAAAGTAGTAAAATACATGAATATATCTTAATAAAATTTTATGTTATTTATTTTATTAAATTTCATTTTTATAAGCAATTAGATAAATGTAACTTATATAAATATATATGCACATGTATATATATTTATATAAAAATGCGTACATATATATATATATATATATACATATACATACGCATATGCATGTGTGTATGTAGGGCTGTCATCGATTCGATCTCGAGCCGATTCGACCTCGGCTCAAGATTGAATTGAAAGTCTTTGATTCGATCTCGATTCGATTCAGAGAATGAGCTAGGGGAGTTCGATTCGATCTTGATTCGAGCTGAGTCTGGCTCATTTGTTATCGATTCAAGCTCGATCTGAGCCAAAATCGATCTGGCTTTCAATTAATTTTTGATTTTTTATTTAAATATCATATATAAATATATTTGTTCATTCAATCAGTTTAAACTATGACTATTCGCTTTGATCTATTATTTAAAGATAAAAATAAAAAAATAATTTATAATAAATATGATTTAAATGATTATAAAAATTTTAATAAAAGTACAATGGGGTCTTTCAGTAAATTATCGAAAAAATTATATACTAAATTTAGTTACATATATAAATGTTATATGTAATATTTTTTTATTTTTTTAATCGATTCGATTTCGAGCCATTTTGATTCGATCTTATGCCAACTCAAGATTGGATTGATAAAATTTTTGAGCCAAGCAAACGACTCGTTAGTCGGCTCATTTAGATCGAATTGAGCTCGATTCGATTTAAAATTCGATTCAATTTTTGAACGATATTCGATTTTCGAGCAAAATTGACAGCCTTATGTGTATGTGTATGTGTAAATAAAGATAATTTTAGAATAATATTTTTAGTGAAATAGATATTCTTATGGAATAGTCATTCTATTAAAATAGATATGGAAATAGATATTCTATATGGAATAAGGGTGGAATGAAATAGTTATTTCATCTAAATAAACACACTCTTGAAGTTAGATGTGATTTCTCAGGGGGAAGAAGAAGAAATGAAAAAATAATTTAAGGCTCATTTGTTAAAGTTCATACTTTTTTTTGGCAAGAGGTCCCTCATTTAAGGCCCATGCACTGTATATCTTAGACTTTTGGTGAAGGAGAGGGAAGAATAGATGAAATTATTTATGAAGTACCTCTCTTAATTTTTCTGAATTCCGGTTATAATTTTATGTTTTTAAGAGGGAATGAATCAAAGTTTTAAAATTTGATTTCAGACACAAAATAAAAATATCAGTTTCAACAATTTCAACAGTTTCGACAGTTTTATTTTTTTCTATAAATTATTTAAATTTTATAAATTTAAATTAACTTTATTAATGATAATTATTGAATATTATTTTTTAAGAAAAAAATGAGTTTTGATAGTTCTGATTGAGTTTCAGTAGTTTCGATCGAAACTGTTGAAACTGTTGAAACTGATGAGTTTTATTTAGTTCTTTTATTAATATCAAAATGCTTATTTGCATGTTATCACAAACTAAAAGATTACTTTAGTTAATTTAAACACTATAAGGACTCAATTATATATGAGCTCAAAGGAGACTTAGATGCTATTAACCTTAATAGTTCATCCTTTTGTTAATGTTGAAAAGATGAGAGGTCCCACATTTAAAACTCATGAACTGTATCAGTCAACAGTGAGGGAAGACATGAAAAAATAATTTAAGGCTCATTTGTTACAGTTCATACTTTTTTTGGCAAGAGGTCCCTCATTTAAAGCCCATGTACTGTATATCTCAAACTTTTGGTGAAAGGAGGAGAGGGAAGAATAGATGAAATTTTTTATTAAGTGCCTCTCTTAATTTTTCTGAACTGCCGTAATTTTATGTTTTCAAGATGGAATGAATCAAAGTTTGAAAACTTGATTCGTCACAACATAAAAATATAAGTTTTAACAATTTCAGTCGTTTCGACAGTTTTATTTTTTCTATACAACAACAACAACCAAGCCTTAATCCCACTAGGTAGGGTCGGCTACATGAATCCTTTGTTTCCATTGCGCCCTATCAGTTACCAAATTTTTATCTAAGTCTAAGTAAGTAAGATCACTCCTTATAGTTTCTTGCCATGTCTTTTTTGGTCTCCCTCTTTCTCTTTGTACATGGGCAAAATTCAATAATTTAATTTTTCTAACTGGAGCTTCAATCGGCCTACGATTTAGATGTCCAAACCATCTAAGCCGACTTTCTCTAAGTTTATCCTCAATTGGTGCAACACTAATTTTTTTTCGGATATACTCATTTCTCATTCTATCCTTTCGTGTATATCCACACATCCACCTTAACATCTTTATTTCTGCAACATTTATTTTATTTGTATGTTTTCTCTTTGCAGGCCAGCATTCTACACCATATATCATCGCTGGTCTTACTACAGTTTTATAAAATTTACCCTTGATTTTGGATGAGATTTTTCTATCGCACAACACACCAGAAGCATTTTTTCATTTTACCCATCCTGCTTGAATCCTGCTAATAACGTCATTATCTATTTCGCCATTATTTTGTATAATTGATCCAAGGTAGCTAAAGCACTCACTTTTCTTGACAATTTGATCACCAATTGTCATATCTCTAATATAAGTATTTCTTTTTTGACTAAATGTGCACTCCATATATTCAGTTTTTGATCTACTGAGATGAAAAACCTTTAGATTCTAGAGCATTCCTCCAAACCTCTAGTTTCGCTTTAGCTCCCTCTTTAGTTTTCTCAATAAGGACAATATCATCTGCGAAGAGCATACACTAAGGCACTTCATCTTGGATTTTTCTATATATTATTTAAATTTTATAAATTTAAATTAAATTTATTAATGATAATTATTGAATATTATTTTTTAGAAAAAATGAGTTTTGGGTAGTTTTGACTGAGTTTCAGTCGAGTTTTAGTAGTTTCGGCCAAAACTATTGAAACTGTTGAGTTTTAACCGAAACCGAAACTCGGTAACCTTTTGAATTGATTTTGACTGAAACCAATATGAAACTACTAAGTTTCGGTTGAGTTTTAAAACCTTGAAATGAATGTGGTATACTTGTGTTTTTGATAGGGAAGGAATGAGAGTTATTGATCTGTCCTCCCTTGTTTGTGTATTATTATTGCTCTTGCTTTTAATAAATGAAAGATGGTGAGGAAGAGAATCGTTACTAATTCCTCCATTTCACTCTCATTCAGAACACAGTTCTCGGTGAGAGGAGTGGATACTTCAACTAATGTGCTGTAGATCATAATTTAGTATTTACACATCAATATATTTTAAAATTAATGTGCGCTTACAGTTTTGATAAATGGGAAAACAGGGGGGGTATATTCGAAAACTTATGTTATACCTCACATTCTTTAAGAAAAGTAGGCATCAGTAATAAAGTTCGTCTGTCAGCTCATGCTCTGAAGTGGGAATAAGAGAATCAGTAATATCTTTCTAATAACCATTGTTTTTGGTGAAGGAAAAGACGGAGAGAGGAAGAGAATAATACTGGACGTCCGCCTTTCGAGGCATCACGAAACTCTCTTAAATCATAGGAAAGATTATACATCAAAACCTTTAATTTAACAAAACAAAAATGTTATCTCATACAGCGGAAGCAATATAATTTAAATAACAAACTGATACTATAATTTATTTATTCACAAATTATAATTTACATCTAGCTTATACAGTAAGAAAAGAATCAAATTAAAATACAAATCCCCCCTGATTAGTGCTAGTAGCCCCCTCGTGTGCCTCTTTCTTCACCAGTACCTGCCAATAAAGACATCAGTCCACCGACCCTAGGACTGAATAGGCAATAAGCACTATCTTGCTAAATAAAAACTATTTACAACCAAATATACATCATACTTTCTTATCAGCATAAATAACAAATAGTCAAGACAATTTGACACTCATTATATAAATGCTAATGTCACATTAGTATGCAATATTAATAATATGCTGTAAATCTTTTTTATTCTTTATACTTTTATCTTTCGGGCTCTGATTTCTTGGATTATGTCACAACTGTCTCTTTTTCATCATCACATATACATAAGATTCTTGGCAACTCCTATACCCCACATATGGAGGAGCACCACATAACATACAACCATCCCTTATAGTGCAGGTTGTTAACACATCATGACAACCATTTCCAACATTTGGCAGGTTACCAAGTCACATGGCATGGCTCGAGCATAGGCAGGGACATAAACGCGACAAAAAATTCTTTTTAATTCATTGTCGATCTTTAAAAACATCTTATAATCACACTTAGTTGTTCCAAGTCCACAGATCATAATCTGCCTTTAAACTTGGTAAACAACTCAATAATGCTTAAAATATACATCATCTTACTCTTGACATTCTTATATATTTATTTCAACATAAAAATTAATATTCATTCCACGATTAATTAATCATGTAGCTTAATCAGAAATCATGCATATAATGAATCATTTTGAGCAATAATAATTATTTTTGTAATATGTACTCAACCATAAAACAAGCATTTAACTATAAATGTCATTTTTCATTCAATATAACACATAAAATCACGTATATCAAATTAATTAATTAACCGGTAATTTTAATTTAATAATAATTTAGAACTCTTGCCTACCTCTTATACGTCATTTTGATAGCTCGATATAAGTCGGAGAAATACGAGAAAAATTTCGGACGAGAAAATCCCGCTTTGATCCTCCTCCTCCTCCTCCTGCTTCTTCTCCTTCTGCTTCCTCTCCTCCTCCTCCTCCTCCTCCTCCCTCCTCCTCCTCCTCCTTCTTCTTCTTTTTCTCCTGCTGCTAGCTGTGACTGCTGCTGGCGCTGCTTGGCGCTGGATTCGGCGAAATGGGCGAACAGAGGGGCGCGGGCACCCGGCGGAACACGGGCGGAACACGGGCGGAACAGAGAGGGAGAGAGAGAGAAGCTTTTCTCTGCTGCTTCTGCTTCTGCTTTTGCTTCTGCTGCTGCTGCTGCTTCTGTTGCTTCTGCTTCTTCTGCTGCTGTTGCTTCTTCTTCTTCTTCTTCTCCTGCTGCTAGCTGTGACTGCTGCTGGCGCTGCTTGGCGCTGGGTTCGGCGAAACTGGCGAACAGAGGGGCGCGCGCACCCGGCGGAACACGGGCGGAACAGAGAGGGAGAGGGAGAGAAGCTTCTCTCTCCAAGCGTGGGCGACACGCGGAAAACGGCAGACGCGAAGGCGGTTCCCGCGGCAGAGCTTACCCCATTTAATGGGAAACTGCAATTTAGTCCCTCTGTTTTTCTTTTCTTCTAAATAGGTCCAAATAAATTTATTTTGAGTCCAAAATAGTTTCAATTTTAAAATTTCAAATCATAATTCTTTGGGCGTCACAATTCTCCCCACCTTTGAAGAATTTCGCCCTCGAAATTAAGCAAAGAGATCTGGATAAAACTTTTTCATTTCATTTTCAGATTCTCAAGTTGCTTCTTTCTCAGTTTGATTGCTCCATAAGACTTTAATCATAGGAATCTCTTTATTCCTTAATCTTCTGACATCTTTTGCTAAGATTCTGATTGGTTCCTCTTTATAACTCAAATTTGACTTTATCTTCATCTGCTTTGAATTAAACTAAACCACTAGGATCTGGAACATATTTTCTCAACATTAATATATAAAAAACATCATGTATTTCTTCCAATTCAGAGGGTAACATAAGTATGTAAGCTACAGCCCCAACTCTTTCTATAATTGGAAAAGGTCCAATATAACGAGGCTTTAACTTACTAGCTTTTCCAAACCGCACTACACCTTTCATTGGGTTGACTTTAAGAAATACTTGATCCTCCACTTCAAATTCTATTTT
Organism: Apostasia ramifera; assembly: GCA_019297695.1. Taxonomy (NCBI): domain Eukaryota; kingdom Viridiplantae; phylum Streptophyta; class Magnoliopsida; order Asparagales; family Orchidaceae; genus Apostasia; species Apostasia ramifera. Next base: position 210,544 of record JAEMOT010001681.1, on the reverse strand, counting down.
CTTATGTTGAGCATCATAATATTTTTTCTGTCTATCTTGAACTATGTGCAGTTTCTCTTGTATGAATTTGATCTTTTCAATTGTTTCATCAAGTAAATGAGGTCCCAAAATAGCTCGACTTTCACCTTCATACCAGCACAATAGTGATTGACATTTTTTTCCATATAAAGCTTCACAAGGTGCTATCTCAATACTGGATTGATAACTGTTATTATAGGCAAATTCTATCAATGGAATATGTGTTTCCCAACCTCCTCCAAAATCCAACACATAATCGTAGCAAATCCTCAAGAGTTTGAATAGTCCTTTCTATCTGACCATCAGTTTGAGGATGAAATGATGTACTGAATTTTAATTTAGTACCAAATGCTTGATGTACTTTCTGCCAAAATAGAGAAGTAAACTTTGGATCTCAATCTAATACAAGAGCAGATGATATCTCATGCAATCTTACAATCTGATCCACATAAATTTTAGCTAATTTATCAGTAGAATCAGTAGCTTTGATTGGCAAGAAATGAGCTGATTTAGTCAATCTATCAACAATCACCCAAATAACATCATGTCCTTATTGTAATCTCAGTAGTCCAACCACAAAATCCATAGTCACTTCTTCCCATTTTCATACAAAGAATAGACAATGGTTGAAGTAGACCTGGAGGTCGTTGATGTTCACCTTTAACTTATTGACATGATATACATTTACTGACAGCTTCAATCACATCTCTCTTCATACCAAGCCACCATATCATATGTTTCAGATCATGATACATCTTATTTATACCTGAATGTATAGTATATTTTGCCCCATAAGCCTCTTATAATAGCACATGTCTAAGATCATCAATATCTGATATACACAGTCTGTTTCTATATTTCAATTATCCTTTATTATCAATATTAAAATCATTCTGTTTTTCTTCTTTAATTGTCTTGATAATCTTTTGAATAAATGGATCTTGATTCTGATCTTCCCATACAAGTTGAAGTCATTCAGGTCTAATTGTTAATTGACTCAAAAATACATGACTTTCACCTTTAATTCTATCCAAAGATAACTGCTCCATCTAAAGTACTAGTAACTGTTCATCTTTCTATAAAGCTATTATACTCAAATTAGCTTTTCTACTTAAGGCATCAGCTACTACATTAGTCTTACCTGGTTGATACATAATTTTCAGGTCATAATCTTTAATTAATTCAAGTCAACGCCTTTGTCTCAGATTCAACTCCTTCTGAGTGAAGATATATTTCAGATTCTGATGATCTGTATACACTTAACACTTTATCCCATATAAGTAGTATCGCCAGATCTTTAGTGCAAAAATAATTGCCACCAATTCCAAATCATGTACTGGATTTTCATGTGGTCGTAGCTGTCGTGAAGCATAAGCTATGACCATACCATGTTGCATAAGAACACATCATAGCCCTTGGAATGACGCATCACTATAGATCTGAAATCCGTCACTATCTTCTGGTAAAGCTAAGACATTCTTTCAATCTTTGAAAACTAGCTTCACAGTCTGCGTTCCAATCAAATTTAGCTGCTTTTTGTGTCAATCTTGTAAGTGGCAATGCAATCCGTGAAAAATCTTTTATAAATTTACGATAATATCCAGTCATTCCCAGAAAACTTCTTATTTATGTTACACTGGTTGGCCTTGCCCATTCCATAATTGCAGAAACTTTTTGTGGATCAACTGATATACCTTCTGCATTGATAACATGACCCAAGAAATTCACACTAGATAACCAAAATTCACATTTTGAGAATTTTGCATATAATTTCTTTTTCCTTAACTTTTGTAACACCAGGTGTAAATGTTTCGTATGCTCTTTTTGATTCTTTGAGTATATCAATGTCATTTATAAAAACTATAACAAACTGATCAAGATAAGGCTGAAATACTCTATTCATTAAATCCATAAATACTACAGGAGTATTCGTTAATCCAAATGACATTACTAAATATTCATAATGCCCGTATCTAGTTCTAAATGCAATTTTAGAAATATCTGTTTCTTTTATCTTCAACTGATAATATCCAGATCTTAGTGAAAATAGAGATGCTCCTTGTAATTGATCAAATAAATCGTCAATTTTGGGTAAAGGATATTTGTTCTTGATTGTCACTCGATTTAATTTACGATAATCTACACACATTCGTAGACTTCCATCTTTCTTCTTTACAAATAACACCGGTGCACTCCACGATGAAATACTTGGACGAATATAACTCTTATCTAATAGTTCATGTAATTAAGTTTTCAATTCTTGTAACTCAGCAGTAGCCATTCGATAAGGAGCTTTAGAAACGAGTTCCGTCCCTGGTAAGAGTTCTATAGGGAACTCCACTTCCCTATCTGGGGGTAATCCTGTTAAATCTTCAGGAAATACATCTGGATACTCCTTTATTATTGCTATGACCTGTATCTTAACTGGCTTATATTTAACATTCAGTGCCACAGCCAAATATGTTTCACATCCCTTTCTTATTAACTGATGTGCTTGAATGGCTGAGACTATTGAAATCTTTCTTCCATAACCATAATATACTACATCGAAAGATTCTGGAATATGGACTTTTATCTTCTTTTCCTGACAATCAATAATTACCTAATGTTCAGATAACCAATTCATTCCTAGTATCACAATAAACTCAGTTATAGGTATAACAATCAGTTTTGCCCAAAACTCCTGATCTTTAATCTGAATCTTTACTTCCACAAATAATTTCACTCCTATAGTGATACCCGTAGGTAATGCAACATAAAGTACTTCATCTAATGGGCGTGTTTCTAGTTGCAGTTTTTATATGATACTTTCAGAAATGAAAGAATGTGATGCACCAGAATCAAACAGTACAACTACAGGTGAATCATTCAAAATGAGCGTACCTGCTATGACATCTGGTGACTCCTAAGCCTCCTGACGTGTCAATGCATAAACTCGAGGCTGAGCACCTTGTTCACCAAGTTTAGTAGCAGTACTACATCCCCGTCTTGATACACCTGCAGTTCCACCTCTACCACCAGAAGTGGAAGCTATAGAAGCTGAGACTGACTCCCTTGATGTCATTCTTCTTGGGCATACTTTGAAAAGATGACCCACTTCACCACAATTGAAACAGGCCCTATCTCCAGCTCGACATACCCCTCCATGAAGATTCCCGCAGGTCTGACATTTAGGCCTTCCATAACTACCACTAGTGCTTGCAGACATAGAAGCTCCACTTGAGCTAGACCTCTTTGATGCCGGTCCTTGGTAAGTTTTAGATGCCATGACTTTCCTCTTTCCTAAAGCCTCTCTTCTAGCTTGCCCCTCAAGTTGATCCTGCTCTACCACCGCTGCTGTTTTTACCAATTTAGAAAATACTACATGCTGAAATGGTACTACAACAGCTCAAATTAAAGGACGCAGTCCCGTGCGAAAAAGATGACATTTCTCCTCTTTATTAGGTACCAGCGCAGGGGCAAACTTTGCCAAAGCAGTAAATTTAGCTTCATATTCTGCCACTGTCATATCCCGTTGTACCAGATGACTTAATTCTTTTCTAAATCTATCACGAGCCGACAGTGGTACATACTTTTCTTGAAAGGCTATCAAAAATTCTTCCCAAGTGATAGAATCTATAGATCTACCACTGAAGAAGAGCTTCCGATGCTCAGTCCACCAGACGTTTGCCATACCATCAATAACTGTGGCAGCTAAAGATATTTTGCGATCTTCTGGACACCTGATTCTTTCAAATACCTTTTCCATCTTACCGATCCATCTTTCCGCAGCCATTGGGTCTGTAGTACCTTCAAAATGTTCAAGCCTCATATGTTGAAACAGTTCTACTACCCTTTCCATGTAAGCCTTCCCACCTTGACTCTGAACTGACTGTGGTTGCCTAGTAGTCACCTCCAATCTTTCAGCTATAGAAATGACTACTTGATCTAATTGTTCCATGTTCAGTAGTATTCCTTTACTTTATCCTACTTCTTGCCTTGCGGGTTGTCCAGTACTGCTGGAAGGTCGACCAGTAGTTATTCTCCAGTAATCATAGTCATTTAGCACAAGATAATATATATACTTATTGATTTATTGCCTACTTAGCAGGTACTGTGAATGTGTGATCCCAAATGACTCGTTCCCAAGATTTGTCTTTCCATAAGAAAGATAGAACTATACTCTGATACCACTCTGTGACGTCCCCCTTTCGAGACACCACGAAACTCTCTTAAATCATGGGGAAGATTATACATCAAAACCTTTAACTTAAGAAAACAAAAACGTTATCTCATACAGCGGAAGCAATATAATTTAAATAACAAACTGATACTAAAAACATCATATTTAACACATATTTATTTACTCACAAACCATAATTTACATCTAGCTTATACAGTAAGAAAAGAATCAAATTAAAATACAAATCCCCCCTGATTAGTGCTAGTAGCCCCCTCGTGTGCCTCTTTCTTCACCAGTACCTGCCAATAAAGACATCAGTCCACCGACCCTAGGACTGAATAGGCAATAAGCACTATCTTGCTAAATAAAAATTATTTACAACCAAACATATATCATACTTTCTTATCAGCATAAATAACAAATAGTCAAGACAATTTGACAGTTATAATATAAATACTGATGTCACATTAGCATGTAATATTAATAATACACTGTAAATCCTTTTTATTCTTTATACTTTTATCTTTCGGGCCCTGATTTCTTGGATTATGTCACAACTGCCTCTTTTTCATCATCACATATACATAGGATCCTTGGCAACTCCTATACCCCACATATGAAGGAGTGCCACATAACATACAACCATCCCCTATAGTGGCAGGTTGTTAATACATCATGGCAACCATTCCCAACATTTGGCAGGTTACCAAGTCACATGGCATGGCTCGAGCATAGGCAGGGACATAAACGCGACAAGAAACTCTTTTTAATTCATTGTCGATCTTTAAAAATATCTTATAATCACACTTAGTTATTCCAAGTCCACAAATCATAATCTGACTTTAAACTTGGTAAACAACTCAATAATGCTTAAAATATACATCATCTTACTTTTGATATTCTTATACATTTATTTCAACATAAAAATCAATATTCATTCCACGATTAATTAATCATGTAGCTTAATCAGAAATCATGCATATAACGAATCATTCTGAGCAATAATAATTATTTTTGTAACATGTACTCAACCATAAAATAAGCATTTAATTATACATGTCATTTTTCATTCAACATAACACATAAAATCACGTATATCAAATTAATTAATTAACTGATAATTTTAATTTAATAACAATTTAGAACTCTTGCCTACCTCTTATACGTTATTTTGATAGCTCGTTATAAGCCGGAGAAATATGAGAAGAATTTCGGACAAGAAAATCCCACTTTGATTCCTTATTCTTTCCCTTCTGCTAGCTGTGACTGCTGCTGGCGCTGCTTGGCACTAGGTTCGGCGAAACGAGCGAATAGAGGGGCGCGGGCACCCGGCGGAACACGTGCGGAACAGAGAGGGAGAGAGAGAGAAGCTTTTCTCTCTCCAATCGCGGGCGACACGCGGAAAACGGCAGACGCGAAGGCGGTTCCAGCAGCAGAGTTTATCCCATTTAATGGGAAACTACAATTTAGTCTCTCTGCTTTCCTTCTCTTCTAAATAGGTCCAAATTTATTTCTTTTGGGTCTAAAACAGTTTCAATTTTAAAACTTCAAATCATAATTCTTTGGGCGTCACAAATACATTATTAGTGGAGGTGAAAATGAGGGAGGGAAAGATTGAAGTTTTTTCTTTTTATTATTGTGTTTCTAAACACTATAATTTTCTTCACTTCATTTAAAAAGTTATAGTGTTGTAGTTTAAATTTGAAAGCTTCTGGTACTCAAATAAACTCTTTCTAGAACTATGAAAGCAAAATTAATAATTTAAAGTGGATGCATCATAACTTATGGGAAAGAAGGATTGAAGGATTGTGTAAAAAAATAATTTAAATTTCAGTGATGAATGGAGTCTCATTATTATTAATGCTTTTGTCTAACTCTTTATTTAGACTAGATGACAGATTAAATTAATACTAATGGTTGTCACATCATACTGACAATAAAATGGCATTGCAATAGGTATGACATAGTTGGGAGTCAAAATAGTACTTCCATCTTGAAAATTGCATGATGCTTTTGCTGTTTGATTTGAGTAAGTTTAATTTAAGTGAATTTGAGTTTATTTGTTAATCTTATTTCTTCATAGCATATATGTATGCATGTAGAGTATTGTTTGCAAAGGCTCCAAGTACATATGCTTTTGCATAGTACAAGTTCATCTAAGTTGAATCAATTTTATTTTAAGTCTATCGATATTGAGTAATAAGAAAATCGGCATTATTTTAAATCGATTAAACTTCAACATACAGGTTTCTGGCATAACTGCCAGCCCTAAAGATCAACATAGGAGAGTACACCCTCTGATTAGAAGTGTCACATAGCAACAAAAGAGATTCACTAAAGCAAATGCAGAAAACACATTAGCTAATAAATCTTAGGAAGACATAAATCAACATAGCAACATAAGTGCTGCCACGCAAGTTTGTTGAAATATATAACCAGCTTGGCCTGGAGAAATTACAATGAAATAAAGTTGGGGACTGATAGCTAATAAATCTTAGGAAAACATAAATCAACATTTATACACGTAACCAATATGATTATATGGCTTGTGGTATCGATCAGGAGTTAAATTTCCTCTCTGAACAGCAAATCGAGCATCAGGAGACAAACCATGCTGATCAAAATCCATGGGTAGATCACTTGCGCACCTGCGATTCGTCCTCCTCGGCTGCATCTCATGAGCTTTATTACTGGAATGAACTTTGTCTTCTTTCTCAGAAAAGCTCTGGCAGCTCTCAAGAGCTTCAACAACTTCATGCATGGCTGGCCTTCCCTTTGGGTTCTCACTCAGGCACCGGAAGGCAAGATTGGCAAGTAGTTGGGCAGCATTATGGGAGTACTGCCCTGCCATTCTGGGATCAATGATCCTGAAAAGCTTGTTGTAGCGGATGAGGAGGGGCCGGGCCCAGTCGACAAGGTTGTGTTCACGGCCGGGCCGGCTTGTGTCAAGTGCTTTTCGGCCTACGAGCATCTCGAGGAGCACTACGCCGAAGCCGTAGACATCACTCCTTGCAGTTAAATGACCTGCAATCACATGCCTGATTTATTTGTCATCTTACATGTGTATTTAACAGATTCCCATGTTTCACGTGTACGCACAAATACACCAAGCATACACAAACGAACTAATAACAATAATACTTCGTTGATATTGCTATTGGTAGTGGTTGACAATTTTAGTTGGGATTGAAAAAAAGATAAAAGAATCCAAGCCATACAATCTACTCGATCAAAAAATGACTAATATCATTCTGGGAATACACTACACTTAATTTTGCATAGCAGAAAGGGTATTTACTAGATTATCAAATCAGGCATCCATCGATCTCAAAAAAAAAAAATTAGGCATCCAAACTCAGTGCCAAGTTCGGCCATTAACTATCAACTCAATCTATTACCTCACACGCACCAATGTCAAGTTAAGCATTTTATTTTACTGCTAAATTAAATTTAAACATGCTTTAGAACAAGTCGTGTTAATATACTTGATAATAAGTACTAGAATTTAATTACACATAACATTCTTGATTTCCTAACGAAACCATGTAAATTTTCTTGAGGTTAGGAAATGGTAGATGTAGAAACTTCAATGTACAGTAAATTTATAGTTGCCCGGGATACTAGGGTTATTGCCGGGTCCATGAAATTGAATCGTTGCATATTAGGTCCATGACTCTCAAGTTTTATTACCATTTGGTCTATCTGTCATTTCCTATTAACTTTACTTATATTTCTAATTTTATTTCCATTTAATTTATTCACCAAAGCCAGCTGTGATAGGACATTAAAGTAATTTTGTAGAGTATATAATGTTTTCTACCAATTAAACGCATTCTATCAAATTAGACTAATCGTGCAATATACTATAAGACGAATGACCAAAATGACAATAAAACTTGAAATTTAAGGACCTATGTACAATGATTCAAATTTTGTGAATCAGCATGCATGAAGTTTAGCAACTCAGGGGTCCTATAAGCAATTTACCTCTAAAAAATTACAAAAACCTAACACAGTTTAATTCTGAGAAATATACCATCCCTGTTTTGCGCACGCATACACACACATATATATGGGAAAAAAACCTTCAAATCTCCAAAAATAAAAGCCTTTGGCTTGAAAATTTTTAGCTAGCTTTGAAGCACATGTAGAATGGGTAATAAAGTTAGCTATATATTGAAAGTTGTGCAAAATACAAAATAAAATTGATATACTAAAATTTGTATAAATGTGAAATAAAATTAAATTTTTACATTAGATTTTATGCAAGATTTAAAATGAAATTAACTTCCTATATTGACATTTGTATAGAGGTAAAATAAAAATATATTATATCAGTTTAAATTAATGGATGGGGAAGGAAGGAAAAAAAAGCCAAGCCATTGCACTCTTGATTTGACAAAGGAAAAAGACTGATCCAAAAGCAGAATTTCCATTCAAGAAATGTGCTTCCCAGAACAAACTTCCTAGAACGTACATCCTAAGGATCTTTTTGATAATTTTTTTTTCCATTAAGAGGTGTTAAACTAACCTAACTAAATAACAAAAACCATAGCTCCCTCCCTTCTCTCTCTCTCTCTCTCTCTCTCTCTATGTATGTATGTATGTATGTATGTATGATTATGTTAAAGGTTAGGTTAGTTAAACTATATTTAAGGTTGCTAAAAATCCTGCACCTCTCAGTGGAGGGCCTAACTTGATATGGTTTGATTAAGGGCTCTTCTTGAATACTTAGGAATTCGGGGTGACATAGGAATTTAGAAAAATTTACAATATTTGTATTATTTCTGTGACAAGGCAGCAATTCCTGTTCTATTCATCTATTACATTCAGCAAGCAGCATAACTTAGTAGCTTCATGAATAATTAGAAAATTAGCTGGAGAATTAGTAGAAGCATCTATGACCCATCTTCTCCACAAAAGAAACTAAATAATAGAACCTAATAGTCTAATTATGTTCAGCAACTTACCGGTCATGATATACTCTGGAGCTGCATAACCATAGGTACCCATTACTCTAGTCGAAACATGTGTCTTTTCACCGGTTGGTCCTTCTTTTGCGAGGCCAAAATCTGAAAGCTTGGCATTGAACTCCTGTAGTGAGAGAAATGATAAAATTGTTGAATCTCAGTATATCACCAATGAAATAAGCATTACTTCAATTCCAGTAATTATCATATTCTGTTCATCCATCCATTAATTAACGCCTGTCCCTCTACTGCTTTCCTCCTCTTGACATAAAGCGCCAGTATCTTTTAATTATTAGTTACAAAAAGCAAACAGTTTTCAATAATGGTGCAAGATAGTTTCTATGGAGAAAAGAGTCAGATCTTTTGCTATTTCTCTTTAATGTAAAATTAAAGAGAAAAGAACAGAATCAATGCCTGATTTTAAATTATTTCATATATCACTTGGTTAAAAAACTTCTCTAAGAGGAAAAGCAGCAAAGAAAAGCTGAAGCCTAAAGGTTTAAATAGTGAGAAACAAACCGCATCAAGCAATATATTGGATGTCTTGAAGTCACGATAAATGATTGGTTTTTTAGCTCCATGAAGAAAGGCGAGTCCCTTTGCAACATCCAAAGCAATCTTCACCCTAGTAACCCATGGAATTGATTGAGTTGACCCTGTTAGAAATGTTGGAAGATACATTAAATGTAAAATATTTGTCCTAGTACAATAAAAGTAGTAATCTTGAGAAACTGTTCATCATTTACACGCATTTAACTGATTTAACATTTTGAAAAAACAATAATTTTAGAAGAATGTTCCCAAACTTTTATGTGATTCAATATTATCATGAAAAAGCCAACACAACTATTTAATAGTTTTTTAGTTGAATAAATGTCAACGCTGATCTTAAGGCCAAACAATCTGAGGTAACAATTAACAAAACATAGGTTCTATCCTCGCTTAAGATGATGGGAAAAATTTTACATTACTAGTTAGTCATCAATCATCATCAACCCATTTCCCTCTCAAAACCATTTCTTTCTTGGAAGGCCTCAAAATCATGGTTATACCATCATTCATTGGTCCATTGAGCCAAAATTCAAAAAGGCTAAAGTCATAACTAAGTTTTTTCACTTGATTAAAAAGATATATAGAATCTATTTTATATGTCATTCCATAGAAACTCCAACATTAAAACATGAATTTATTTTTTATCCTACACAATTCACAAGTCTTAGCTTTGAACCCCGATAGTAAAGTAGTGACTAAATAGTTTGAGTGTGACTATAACTAACTTAGTACTATTACCCCGCCTAACGTAACCCTGGGTGAGTGTGTTACTGTCGAAATGAAAATTAAGTTTTACCCATGAGCACTAGACAAGCAGTATAATAAGCAAATTGGTTGTGCCCTTCTTATTAGCTTAAGCTTTTTTAAGAGAGTTGGTAGCGTCAATGATCCTAAGACAATCAATTCTATTTCTCATCTGACACAACTTTTAATATATATATATATATATAACTAATTTTATTTTTCATCATACACATTTTCTAATAAAAGCCAAGAAAAGCTATCTAATACCAATAAAGCTTCATGCTAAATAAGCTCTTAGGACGAAAAGCTGCTTCAGGATAATCCAAACTATCAACTCCCAGCATCTTATTCTTCCATAAGATTTAATGGTTTTGTGTGAATTCAAAAAAAATGTCAATACCAAAATAATTAACGATTGCAAAACAGCACTACAAGCTCATATAGGCACTTCTAAGATGAATGCGCATAATAATGATGCCTTTAAATTTTCATCATACTTTGAAAAAGATACTTCTCTAGGCTTCCATGAGCCATATATTCATAAACCAGAAGTCTGTGTTCATCTTGACAACAGTATCCAATAAGTTTGACGAGATTTGGATGGCTCAACTGGCCAAGGTAATTGATTTCTGCCTGCAAAATAATAAAATCCTGTAAATCCATCTACATTCTGCAATATTCTTACGGAAGTATCACAAGCCTCAAGGTCTACAAGAAATACAGTCTTTAAACAAATCCACGTCATTAATTTATCAATCTAATTCAAGATGAATGTATGATACTCAGATTTTACAGAGAATTTAGAAGAAAAGCCATTGGCTGCTTCTCATCAGAATACAAAACAAATCGTAATAGATCTTCAAAAAACAAATCGTAATGCTGCATGTAGCCAGATAGGAACAACGTCAGCAGTTTCTAATTCTGCTGATCTTATCCAACTACTTAAGGTTACCTTGATTTGTCATACCTCCAATCTAGACCAGTCAAAATATATCAGGAGGAAATAGCACCTGCTTAACAAAATGTTGAAATGTGAAAACATAAGAATAGGTTGGATACGAAACGCACCAGCCACTCCTTATCACCTTGAAGACCTTCTGGATTGAGATCCTTAACAGCAACAAACATAGGCTTTTTTCCTGGTCGAACATTCTCATCTAAGATTCCTTTGTAGACAAGCCCAAAGCCACCCTCTCCAAGGACCAGATCCTGCCGAAAATTCCTGGTGGCTAGCCGCAACTCATCATATATAAACATAGTGACATTTCCATAGCTTGTTAATTGCCGGAAGTTTTCGACACCACCCTGAGTCAGTGCCCCACTTTCCATGTTAATGCCTCTAAATGCATCTTCCATTGATTCATGAGAAAGTGATGACGTGTTAACTGATGGTAAGATGGCCTTATAATATGATGGTTCGATGTCTTCTGAGGGTGCGATGACATTTCTATTTGATGGCTTGGTTGCTTTCCTCCTTGACGATGCAGCTGTTTCACTGTTTGATTGTACTGCTTTGCCAGTTTCAACTATTCAAAGTCAAATTGACCAAAAACTTTAGATTCAAATAAAATCTCCAGACACCACTAGGAGTTCCATCTAACTGACTTCTAGAAAGTTATATGATACAGCTTTCAAGCTTCATGAAGTTATATGAATTTTCCATTTCATACGCAGACCTCACATATTTTTGACTACCAAGTTAGTTCAACAGTAAAATACTTTCAAGATAGTATTCAAGTCTAGCAAAATATGCCGTTATTTTATGATAAAAAATATATATATGCCATTATTTTACCAAAAACATTAGTAACATCAGGCTAACGGACATGTCTTTATATATACCCAATTAACATGTAAAAAAAACTTAGTTACGAAAAATTCAAAAGTAAATTCCATATTAACGAACATGTGAAACCAATTTAGAAGAAAATTTTTACATCAAAAATCACATGAAATGGCAACAGCACTGATTAAAATATTGCTTCCGTGACTTCCCCTAATTTATTGTTGCCTCGAGACAATAAAGATACAAGCCATGACCCAAGATCACAAATATTTGTTCAGTATTAATGATCATATTTGATTTTGGCTGAAATTACGTTTGCACCTAGGAGTTTAAGTAGCTTATTTTCAAAAGGAAAACCCACAAAGAACCTCATTGCAATGACTCAAATTTTTGCAAACATAGTCTTTACACATTGCTTCCCCAAACAATTCCTACCGTCCACGTGGCATATCACGTTGAACCATACCGCTCTCCTCTATACACAAACCAAGCCGAGCCCAAATCCCCCACTTCTAATCATGAGCGACAGTGCTCCTGTTTGTCGCCCACAATCCCGAACAATGTGGTTACTTCAATCCCCCCACAACCATAGCCAACAAGTGCAACTCCAGAAGGTTCTCCTTGGACTCATCTCCTCGGACATCCAAGGCAAGATCCCAGGTAGATCCTCGACCGAGCAAGTTATAGGAATAGAGGAAGTGTGTTGGCGGGTGATGCTTCCCACCATGCTGAATTGTCTTCAACCAATTCTGATCAATCCCAAAGCCGGTATCAATCGTATAGGCAGTAAATGTAGATGGACACACTAGGATCTTTGTCTCATACTGCACTTGAAACCTTGAAGAATGTATTCGTGTATTCCCGAATGCTCTCTCTGTTTTCTTGTTTAATGCTGACATGAGTTAGAATACCTCCAAAAAGAGAGAAAAAAGAACCAAAGGCCTAGAGCTAGCAATCACTACTCTAAATACCACATACTGTACCCTTAACCCTACAGTCTGTACCCACAATTTTCTCAGAGATAGTGGCGTGCGCCCTTAATGGCCTAATCCATTAGGTGCATCAGGTTGGCTAGCTGAAGGTTTCCTAAGTTGTTTTCAATAAGGAAGACATTCCCTACCAGAGACTCGACCACCCATTGCCTTTCTATAACCTAACAAGCCACGCAACATCTCTCTCTATCAGTCCCCAAGGACCTATGTTCACCCCAGTTGAAAGCATCGCCCACAGCAGTTATGAATAGGCCCATCCCTAGCTTCTAAAGGGGATTTCTTTTCTCCCTTTTCACTGAGACTCCCTCTCCTCTTTGGAAAGAAAACCTTCTAACCTGAGTGTAGAAATAGGATTTTAACCTTAGCCACCATCTCATCTGGAACCATTCCTCCACCTCTGATCCTAAAATATCCATGTAACAACACCTAGTAGCTTTCTCAAAGGGACTTAGTGGATCATTTGGCTCCAACTCGGCCCATGGAAACAAGAGGACCTCTCCGAACCATGTTAAAGCTCTGTTTCTATTCGTTCTTTTTGTTCCTTGGTTTCAGACCTGTTCTTTGCTCGATTTTCTCTTCTAGGCAGGGTGGTTCCGCACTGTGGACTGGATTTTTCTCCCCTGCGGGATCCAATTACATCTTTTGTCCAATCACCTTTTTACATTAACGCATAGTGACAACTTATCTAACTATAAAACTTTGCGGTCTGCACAATTGGATTCTAATTTTAGTTCTTTTAAGTGGAATGGTTATGCTATATATGTTGTGGTGAGGTTCGATATCTGACAATTTTGAAATGATTTCCAGCTTAATTTTATCACCACTTTCAGTTGAACAAAAGATTAATGCTGAAGAGCTAGAAACTTACACACAGGAAAACATCATCAACTCCACCAAAGCAGTCCTGTGACATTTTGGTTTTGCAATAAAACAAACTCATACCGAGCAAACTGGCAACCATCCGCAGCGTCCTATCTTCATTTATCCAAAAGATTCAAAGATCCAAAGTCAGAAGAAAGAATGGGATCGGCTCACCTGAATCCCGTCCAGGGCGAGCTCGCGAATCGTCGGAGGAGAGGCAGCTCCCCATGCCTCCTTCCCCGTCGGAGAAGAAGCAGCGTCAATCTCGACAATCCATTTCCGGTCAATCTCAACAATCCCTGTCCGACTTCCCGCATTCTCCGGCGGAGCCCGACGCAGCACCCGGCGCAGAGATCGGCTCCACGCGCGCGAGTAGCCGACTGAAACGACAATTTTTAGACTTCTTTGGTTCGATCTTTTTTTAAAATAAAAAAAATTAATTAATTTTTTAAATTTAAAATCAAAAAAAATTATTTTAAATTTAAAAATACATAAAATGTAAAATAAAATTAATTCTGATATTTATATTTATATTCGATGTGTAATAAATATTTTATTGCAGTTAAAATTCATGTTATCTTAAACCAAATGAAGCTTTAAAGTACACCAATGCTCCGTTGAAGATTAGCATATTTATGCAAACAGAATGAGGTATTGACGCAAATTAACAAGGCAGCCTATACGAAATTAAACCTCTTGTATTTGTTTTTCTTTTCTTTTTTTTTTTTTTTAAATTCTTGTCATAGAAGCATTTTCAAAAGAGAAACGAATGGCATTCTTTAGTTCTTCACCCATCAAACACTGCGTAATTATGTTTTCCAAAAAAAAAAAAGTGCACTTAAGCAAACGCCCCAAATTTTCTTACATTTCAAGAAAATAATATTTATTAGATTTTAGGCTGTTGATTTCTGAAAAAACAAAATCAGTGCATTTTTGAATTTTTCTTTGACTCAAGCAAATTTTAGATTTAGGATCGGTAATTATTTTCAAAACTCAGAACACCCTCAATAATCACTCGAAAGGTTAGCTCCATATCAATTAATTGAAATAATATATCATAGAGATTAACGTATAAATACCTAAATAACATATATATTATCAAATTTTTAAAAATCATACTTATTAATACAATCACACTTTAACATTCAAACTATTTCAAATTAACCTCACCAATTAAAGGTGTTCGATTTTTTAAACAGATTTTAATTTAACTATGGTTAATCTAACCAACCACTTGAGCTATTAATGTAGGAATAATGCTCAGAATTACTGTGTAGAATTCATGGGTTAGCAATAAAATACCCTAAAAAACAAAAACTCTAACGATAAAACCTTAAAGAGAGATCACCATTTCTCCACCTAAAAGTATTCAAGTACAATTAACGCAACCCTTTATATGAGAACAAAAAAAAAACATTATATGAAGGTATAACTAGAAAATAAAAAGAAAAATTTAATGCATGAGAATATGGAATAACTGACCTGAAACAAAATTCTAACTTCATGAATCAAAACAAATCAAAATTATAAACCAACATAAAAAATCCTAAAATCTCAGCAATCAACAAATAATTTAACCCAAAAACATTACATCTGCAAAACAGGAGAAGATCAAGGGAGATGATACAAGAATTCGGGGCTTCTCTGGGTGATAAACTGAAATTTAGGATGCTTAATGTAATTAAACAAAACTTGCAGCAAGTAATAAGCATTAATAACAAGTACAGAAACTATTACCCAAAATGAACATCCAATAGGTTGAGAAGAAAAGGCTTTAAAAAAAAAATAATGTGAAAAAAAAAAGATTTAAAATGTTTTAATTTTAATTTTAATTTATGGAACGAGCCTCTGGGGGTCGCGTGGGAAAAGTGATGTCTGGCGGATGTTGCTGAGGCCGCAGAAGAGCATGACCACACGCTCAAGCCCGACACCAAACCCTCCATGAGGGCACGCGCCGTACCTGTCAGAGATACAGAATCAATAATATAACAAAGTTCAGAAGCTACCAATTCATCCAGGTGGCTACACTGAAAATTGGGGAAATTAAAAGATGCAAAGACATAAACTAATTTGAATTACATAACAACAACAAACCTTTATCCTATTAAACCGTATCACCTTCATAAAAATGTATATATATATATATATATATTAATTCTTACTAGAGTTTTTACTTTTTATCAACCTACAATTTATGTCTAAACCATTTAAGTAGACTCTCTCTGAGCTTATCCGTATTGGAGAATACCCAAAACTTTTTCACAAATGTACTCATTTCTCATCTTATCTTTTCGTGTATACCTACCCATCTACTTTAACATTCATATTTCTTTGATACTTATTTTATTTACATGTTTTAATTTGAATTACATAAAATCACAAAAAAAAATAATGACACGTATTTACATAAGACCATTATTTTAATCGGACCAGTCCACATTTGATACATGTTTTCAAATTAATTTTAATCTAGTCAATAGAAAAACTGTCGTCTAATGATTTAAACTAAACCTTTAATGCAATTGACCTTGTTTGCGAACAAATTAGTAAGCCCATTCAAGAATAAATTAGTGAGTTCATTGAAAATGAACCAAGCTCAAAACAAGCATGAGCTTGAGCTCAGTTTTAGTAATTTCAATGCTGAAACCAGCCGTCTCGATGGCATCATTTCTCCAAATACCTCCATTTGGGCTGACCAAATTGAGGATGATCAGTGCAGCTGGTGACAGCCAAAGGAGAAAATGGTAATACTCTCACCTGCTCTAGAACCTCACTGAATCTAGTGGATATCTCCATGCATATATTAGATGGAAAGTGTATTCCAATCTATACAGCATGGACACTTTAAAAAACCATGCCGTGTCCGTATGTCCGACATGAGCAGGCAAGGACACGCGAGAACACTGTGTCGGACATGACACGTGGTGTGTCTTAATAAAATAATATTAAAAAGAACTAAAAGATACTTCTTGAATACACGAGGACACTTTGGGACACCTTAAAACACTTCTGAAACACTCCTGAGACACTTCTAACATGCAGGACACATCTGAGACACTTAAGATAGAATTAGAAATAATTAATATTAATATTAAATTTATTCATTAATATTATATTTTTTTAATAGAACTTATGAATACATCTACCTCCTCTTTATACTTTTTATTAATATTTAAAATTTTTATTATGTCGTGTTCGTGCTTTATAAATTCTAATTGATGGTTTTCATGCAGGGAACTTTTTGGTTTGTCTACAAAAAAGTGGAGGTTAGAATGGGGACTGATTGGACAAAAATCCAAAGAATCACATACTGGAAAATGCCTACAAAAGGGATGACAGCAGTGAAATCAACGAAATCTCCTGTGAATACAGCTTGGATAGGAAGGGAGTATGTTGACAATTCCATAGCGAAGCTCACCCAAAGACTAGAATGCTGATGGGATGTGTGGATAGCATGATGTCCAAATTTGCTAATACCCGTGGGGAGGTCCTTCGGTTGGTGCTTACTGTATCAATTCCTTTCATCCAAACTTTACAAAAGGTGGGGCCACTATGAGGGATTTTTACTAGTGGATGTGGGTTATGTCAATTTAGCAGAAGAGAGGATAGGGATCTAATTTTGAGTGGCCCATGGACAGTGAGAGGGCAAACTCCTTGGAGGAATGCCTGGGCTCAAATTTCAGGGGTTCTCCCCTAGTAGGGGAAATGGAACTGTTATGGATTAGACTCCCAGAGCAGCCACTATTTTGTTGGGATATTGGGAAGCTTGTCTGAGTGGTCTCCACAGCGGGAACTCCCTTCTTAATAGATCCTTGTACTGCAAATGTGGAGAGGGCTGCTTTTGCACGTATATGCGTCCAAGGGGATCACAGTAAACCATGCACACCTGGCATTTGGTTAAATGCACCTAAGGGCCGGTTCTATCAAAGGTTCAAATATGAAGGGGACTCGTTGATATGCTTCAGCACGGTTTGTGGTCATAGGGACAGTAAATGCCCAGCTAAATAGAACAGCTTTCCTACCGTAGTTAATGCAGTTAAAGCTAACCATAATGAAGCCAGAAAGGTCAATATTCAGCCCCCGAAGCCTCTCTATTACTGAACTCACGGATGATGTACAGCCAGACAGCGTGTTCAGGTTCTGCAGAACCAGCCTTATGCAACCCAAAGTTCTCAATGCCCAGACCATCTACCGTAGCAACTTAGACCATAGATCTTGGTTTCTAGAATAAAGAAAAAAAACAGCACATAACAGCAGGAAAGGCAAACAATACTTCTTTTTTTTTTTGATAAGGAAAGGCGAACAATACTGTGGGCAGCAACAAAAGGACAGTGCCCAGGGGACTTCTTCAAACAAGCAGGAATCACCCCATCATAAGTCAATAACAAAAGGTCGTTTTCTCAGCCAAGAAAGCAGCAGGACCCAATCCAAGCGCCAAGAGGAGCTCGGAAACCAGTTTCCAGCGTTCTGGTTTGCAGCAGTTTTCAGGCCAGTAGCTTAACGTTTCAGCACCCTCAAACCTACTGCAAAATGAAGGTTTTTCAGAGCACCAACCACAAGTTTAGGCACCCCCATCTAGCTCTGAACATCAAAGTGGAAAGAGATTAAGTTCATCACGGCAACAGATTGAGAATGACGTGCAGACCAAAAGCAGCCATGTTCTGATGCAGCAGAAAAAGAGGGTGAACAGCATAGGTGTTGAGTGTACAGAACGTCAAGCCAAAGATTTACAGCTCTTGATTTCAGCTCAGTGTTCGGAGGCCTCCGCTGTTCTGCAAAAGCCCAAGCAAATCCCTGTAGCATAGGGAGTGATAAATCCATCTTTTGATCAGCAACCGAGCACTTTACTCCGGGTGGAATCTATTCACTTTGATGAAAATAATGAAGCGCAGGCTGATGGAGGGAAAAAATTAGAGTTCATCAATGCTTTACAGCAGGCCTCCAATCAATTCTCTTTGGAAGGAATACAGTACATGGAGGAAGCAAAAAACAAGTAAAATCACTTTGGAATCCAGGCTTACAATCACCATGCAGCATGAACGTAATTAGAAGCTCACCTTTGGATCTTACCGTGACCGAAGAGATGAATTCTTTAGCCCACTGCATGAAGGAGATAAAGTATCTTCAACAGGTTGGAGTGACTGCCTCTAAGAGGAGGAAATGCTGAAGCATCTAAGGGTGAAGATCCGGCTCCTAAACCAAACAATAAAGAGCAAGCCTTGCAAAGTTGTATCCACGGCCACCAGGGCAGTAGCCCATGCAATCCACAGAGAGCATGGACTATACGCTATGCAACTTATTGCATTTTTTGGTCTCATTACCATATTTTTTATTTTTGACTGTATTAATGTAAGTTTTTTGTGAATAGTATGGACAAATCTATGCATGTACCATATTCATTTCATGTGTTGGCAACTAGGATCTCCTATTCTTTCATGGGATATGTAGCCCCCTGTGCTCTTTGGAATCCCCATCACCTACCTAGTTTGAATAGATACACTATAGATAGACCTGCTAGTTGGAGTAACCATTGCTAATCAAACACTAGAAAGGATATTCAAGTATGTTCTTCAATGTCTTTTGTGTGGACAAGGTATGCCACCCTTTAACTTACCTTTCTTACTTTTATCCTTTTAATACAAAGCCTAGGCCACATTTTTCCAAAAACCTAAGCCTTCTATCTTTTCTAAATCGCTTAGATTGTTAGGGCCCAATACTACATGGGTTCACGAATTCGAAAAACTCACTTTTTAATCTCTTCGATTCATTAAGTTTTTCACGGTAAAAATGAACAAAATAATGTGAAATTAATTTATTGCCCTCCCTCCCCCTCGCACTCTCTCCTCCATAAAGGACCTCCTCGTGTCACTCCCATTCCATGTAGCGTCCGTCATCCCTCGGAGCATCCAGAACTGCAACACCGTAGCACGTAAGTTAAGAGAGAAGTAGAGAGAAAGGGTCATAGGTAGCCAACAATGGAGTTTCCTCTGCACAAGTAGAAAGAGAGGGATAGAGAAGCCCATCAGAATCACTCCACAACATCTGATTGAATTCCACCAAAAACTATTCAACAATTCAATTCAATTGGGCTCTGGTGGCTTTGGAATTGCCCACACAGGAAGCTTGCCCAAAGTCCTAGTAGCTGTACAAGTCCTTAATAGAGCCCTTGACAAAAGAGCTGAGCAGTTCATGGCAAATACAGCCACCATCGGAAGAATTTACCACGTCCTTCTAGTAAGGTTTATGGCTTCTTCTTTCATCCAAGTGTAAAAGCTATGGTATAAGAGTTTATGGAGAATGGGTCCCTTGACCACTACAAGTTCAGTGGTAAGCTGATGACTAAGCGGGCAACTCTCTAAGAAATCGCTGATGGAACCGCGAAGGGGATTTGATATATCCATTGAAAATGCAAGCATCGCATCATACACTACGACATTAAGCCCGACAATGTTCTTCAGGATAAGAACTTCATATTGAAAGTAGCAGATTTCGGGCTTGCAAAGCTGTGCAGTCAGGATGTTACATCACAAGCACAAATGGGAGGGGCACAGGATGGCAGGCACCCAAGCAGATCGCCATCATCCTATTGAAAGTTACTGCATTTCCATCTATGTGATCTTGGTTCCGAGAAGTCAAGGCTTGATGTTAATGTTAATCCAACTAGGCAAGCAGGGCTCTGTCGTAGTAGCGGGCAGGGCAGCGATCAGAGAGGTTAATGATGAGGTTAGTGTCAGTGTTGGCAAAGACGTGCAAGAATGTTGCCAATCAAATCATCGATTACCATGCACTTGATAACCATTATCACCCTGATCCTCTAATTCTTTGCTCCGATCTGTCGCCCCTGCTGAGATCACCAATAACCATTGGAGGAATTGGCTTATCTCGAAATGAAACAACTTGTCTCAAAATGAAATGGAGAGTAAGAAAGAAAGAGAGAGTGTGTGTGAGAATAAAAGTAAGAGTACTATAACAATTTTATTATTGAAATATATATTGCATCCATCATGATATGGTCACGTGCTCATATAAAATAACAAAAATAATCTCATAAAAGGACTTGCATAAAATATTTTAAGTCAATCTTAGGGATAATATATGATGCGGGGCAAATGGAATAAATGTAAGAGATAGACCCGATTAAACCGCCCCGACCCGCCCCTCATGGGACGAGTATGGGTACTCAAATTTTACGCGCAACCCGCCCCCCGCCCCACCCCGTTATGAAATGGGGCGGGTTCGGGTATGAATCAACTATACCCACCCAGCCCCACCCCGTTATACATATGTTTTTACTATTCTTATATAGGGTTATATAGAGTCAAATAAAAAGAGTGCATTGAAAATGAAGAAATATAAAGTCTTGCTTTTATAGTATAATATTCACCATGTGACTACATTTATGTTGTTTCAAATAGAATAAAATAATTCGATTTTCATTAACATTAGTGAGGAACGGGGCGGGGCGGGGCGGGGCGGGTAAGGGTTTGTGAAAACTAGAATAGGGGCAGGGCGAGGTGGAGCAAAAATGGGTATGGGGCGAGTATGGGTAATGAATAATATATAACGGGGCAGATATGGGTATTTATAAACCCGACCCAAACCCGCCCTGTTGCCATTCCTAATAAAAGATCAGCAAATATAATATAATTAACAGAATTATCTCAATCAAATGCAAGGTATTTCTAACTACTAATTTTATGATAACTAAGAAATTAATAAAACCTGCAAAATTAATCCCTTTAATATTTTAAATAAATCTCCTTTAAAAAATATATATTTTAAATAAATCAGATTGAAGCTAATTAAAAAATTATCAACTCAGATTAGAGCTAAATTAGTTTTTCACTAAGTCAGAAACAAAAATTCGAGATATTGCCTTTCATAATTTATAAACCATTAGTAATTAATTACGCCCAATTATAAAAAATCATTAAATGGAGCAATTTCGAGTAACAACCCAGACAAACAACGATTCCAAAAAATACAAGTAACCAAACTTTAATTGGATCGAAGAGGAATAAACTTGAGCTGAAGAACTCAGATAACAAATTGCAATTTTCTATTGAAAACTTAGACCAAAATGAGCAATGAAAGAGCCCGCACTGCGACGTGGTAGGACTTGCGCACGAGAAGGCACTATGTCCACCTGACGTGGTTGCGCAAGGTGGCAAGTGTGGCTGCGCAGGGTGATTGATGTGGCTATGGGAGGCAACTAGCGTGGTCGCATGAGGCGATCAGTTTAGGAGGCAAAAGGAGCAAAAGGAGCAGAAGGCGGGTCATAGGCTCAGCACAATTGGTCGGTGATTACCAACAAACGTTTAACGAGTGAATACTAAGAGGGAATGAGGGGGGAAGAAATCAATCTAAAGCAGACAAGATTGAGCAAATCGATGAAATTTAGGAATTATTATCAAAAGCCCAGGCTCAGACCCTTCTCTATCTGAAATATCAATTCATTCCAGAATTAATACCAAGGAAGAAGGCAATTTTCTTTATTCAGCATTTTTTTTCACAAAAATACAATAACAAGGACGCCTTTATATAAACCTCTATATAAACCTCTATATAAACCAACTCAATAACAATAAAATATATTATAAATAATTTCCTTACACAAATGAAAAAATACTGGACATCATACCTAGTTCGACTGACATACTAGGAAATAACTGAAATAAAATAACGACAAATAAAATCATCCCAAAATGAAATCTCATCAGTGAAATTAACAAAATAATGAGGTAAATACCCAATTAGCCATGTCAACAATCCTTAGTAGCCAGTATTCCAAATTTGTCTCTCATCCATCAATCAATCCAGATTAAAACAACATGATCAACGATAAACTTTATTAGAAATAAATCAACAGTCAATCATGGCATCCACACCAATATGAAAAATTTTAATAAATCAAAGGGACAAAAATAGAAAAATTTGTGGACCTACGTAATATTAGGCCCTAATCTCAAAGACCCGCATGATTTTTACTGATGTAGGGAGGGGAGGGTTAATTAAGATTTCCCTACACTAAACTAAGTGCAAATAAAGATGCAATTGAAATGCACTCCTCTCAAATGAAAAGAAGCTTCATAAAAGAGATGAGCTTCACACAAAAAATTAAGAAAAGATATTAAGCCATAAAATAGTTAGATCGATACCTTCATGTTAGCACAAGAAATTCATATAATCCAAAGTCTAAATTAAAGTTCAAAGTCCAATGACAAGAAAAATCATAAAATATGTAAGCCTCCAAACTAGTGACATCAATTAGTGGGAATATGCATAAAACTGAACACAAATAAATACAAACTTAGTTTATTCATGAAATTATCCATAATAATTATTCAAGCTCAAAAGGAACAAAAGGAAACAATAACTAGCATGTAGGGAAGCAAAATATGAGAAAGTCAAGAGGACAAAAAAAGTGGAAACTCGATACATAAGGTGATGACAAACTAAATATACCATAGTGGTGAAATAATCTGGCAATCCATCGCAAATTAGTCGCAATCTCACGTAGGAGTGAGTCGGCGTCACACCAAACTCATCGATTGACATCGCATCAATCGAAGCTCTACAACTCAGCATGGTGGCAATAACAAAATGGCGGTAGCGAGCACGGTGGCTGGCGATATCACTTGCAGGGAAAAAAAATCCAGAGCTCTTCACAAGCAATCCTCCAAGCGGCAATGGCGAGCAGTGGCCCACAATAATGACCTAAGCAGCAATTGCAGTAGCCTAAGTGGGTTGCAGCGCATGGGAGGTGAGGCAAGATTTCCAAAACCCTTTTTCAAGATCTCCACAGAAGGCGGCAACGAGTCGGGGGAGGCAGTTGTTGCAGCAGCAGCGGTGCAGGAGAGACGATAGCAGAGAGGAAGAACTTCATCTCTTTGCTATTTAGGGTTCAAACTCCAAAAAAATTACTTTAATTTCTCTCAATCCATTCTATTTATAGATGTTGTCCCTTAATCCTAGTAATCAACATTTAAACACTGGGATCTACACCTTGATTAGAGGGGTCTAATCGGATTCATCTAAAAAAGGACCTAAAAGATCCAACAGTGAAGAGAATAAGAGCCTAAAGCCCAAACTCTTAAACCCAATATAAACTCACTCACCCAAATCCCAAAACAAAAATATATGACAAAGCCCACTAAAAGGAGATCACTAACCTTTCCCTAAAAACAAATCCTGCAAATGAAATAAAAGACTACAAAATAGGAAGGACAACCATAAGAATCGTCTCCAAGCTAAGTGTCGTGTCATCGTCGATGCCGGTACCAGGAATGCGCCGCATCATTTACATTTTTTCCTTTTTATAATGTTCTCTCTCTTTCCTTCACCTTCTCTGCCTATCCATTCTCCTCATCATAGAAATACTAATGAAGAAAGAAAAAAAGGCTTGAAGTTGGGAAGACAAGAAAGATAGGAAGGAAGAAGGGAGAGAGGGAGGCAAAAGAAATAGAGATAAATTGCACGAACAAGGATAAGGAAAAAGAGAGAGAAACAAAAAAGAGTTGACAAGCAATAAGCATTTTAAATTATCAATCAAGAAATTGGCTCAAGGACTTGCATAAGTAATTTAGTGATCTAGAATATACATATGAAACGATTAAAAAAAAATGAACTGTGAAAGGCAAACTCAATCTTTGGACCCAAATAAAATTTACCCCCAAAAACAAAAGTTAACACAACAATTAAATAATCAACTTTTTCTTAAATAATCAACTTTCAAAAACATTAGAACATGTTATTTTCTATACAAACAAGAATTTTGGTCTCGCACTTAAATTAAGCTTTAGAAACAACAAAAAATTTCAACCCTCAAAATTTCGTTCAAAACTAGGCATAATTTAGGGGTATGAATTAAGCCACATGACCTTGAATCAAATGAACCAATAGGTTAATGGAAAGTATTCAAACTCAACTGCGTATATTAATAGTCAGAAATGAGAACAACAGTGCCATATACATGAAAATTAAAATAAGCATATCTACGGATCATTTGCCAGTATAAACTTTAGGAATAAATTCAGTAATTAAGAACGAGAGAGGGATGTAAAGTTAACAATGATGTAAGATATGAGTTAAAACGGCATTTTGGAGTAAAATATTCATATTGATCGTGTCAATCTTAAATAGAGTCCAAAAGGGCTAAAATATGTTAAGAATTAAATAACTATGTTTGGAAGCAACGAATGTTTTGATAATTATATTTTTGGTTGGAGTATATTTTTAGGATATTTGGGATATTTGAAGTTTTTTTGAGATAGAAATAAAATATATATATATATATTAATGTTATGATGTAAATAAAATTATTTTATCATTGAGAATTCAATTGAATGTAAAATAAAATTAATATTTTTATGGAAGTATGTGTGGGATGTGAAATAAAGTGAATTTTTAAGATTAGGATTTGTGTAGGATGTAAAATAAAGTTGATTTTTAATATTTAAATTTATATGTGATGTGAAATAAATATAAATATTGATGGGAGTGTTTTTAGAGGGATTTGGGTTTTTGTTGCCACAAACCAAACAAGGCTAAAAAGTTACATAATATCTTAAATTAATAGTAGTTCCCTTGTGAGTCACATAGATGGGAGCAATATTGTATACAAACATCGTATGATGAATTGTCACAATAAAATAGTAGGGGCATACCGAAACGAATCCACATATGCAGATATTGTACTGACATCAATTCCACATGCTTCTGCTCGAGATGCTAAGAAATTAGGTATATGAACTCTTTGAGCTCCAGATATAATTTCCTCACCTTCATAAATATCAGGAAGAAAGAAAGAAAGAAATATGAGTAATAACAATTCACAGGTGTCAGCCAATTGGAGTGGTCAGATACGGCCAAACTCTAAATTAAATAACTCCATACGGACTCAATTCCCCTGTAAATCATAGACAATTTCCAGGAATTGAAATCAATTTGACTTGAAATAGGCTAAAGATATACACATATATGTAAAAGTGTTTGCAATAAAAATGTATATTAATGTATGCATTGTATGTCGTATGTCATAATGAGTGCATGATAGCAAAGAGAAAAAAAAATACACAAATATTTAACATTAGAATATATACATGTGTATATTTCTTGAAAACTCTTGAAAGAAAAAATCAATGGGTTAGTTCAACATCCTGGGTTTGAATCTCCTGAAAAATGGACTCAGTTCAAAGACTTCTAACGAAATCATTCCAACTCGACTCATAATCAAATTCAATTTTGAGTTGATAAAAACTCCGCAAAGCCAACTCCATGCCAGCCCTAGAGCAAATGCTGAGCTCTATTACATGTTGAAGTGTCCACAAGACATAAGCAGGCACCACGAGACACCAGGAGGTAAGGCATTACAGAGACAAAAATGATGAAACTCTACTAATGCCCTCTTCAAGAACTTCATCAATTATGTGAGATCTATAAGATAAAATTGTTTCAAATTTTAAAGTATGAGATCTTTGATGGAAAGACATATGTCTCTAAAACCTCATTATTACCTAGCCCACTAAACAATTGTTATAATTTAATGTTCTCACATATTCAATTGTGTATGTAATGTTAGGACCATGGAACTCACCAACCATCCAAAAGGCTCAAACTGATAGGAAAACTACAATCAATATTATAATAGATTACTAATAGACAACTCCCACAGGATTCGAATAAGACTTGGTCTCATTAGTCACTATCTAAACACCATGGTAATATAGCACAAAGCTGCGCACTTCTCCAACATGTAATTCTGCTAGATGTTACACAGCTTTATCATAATCCAGATTAGTTCTAAAAATTTGATCCATAATTAATAATAAGTTTCATCTATAATTAGAATAGTATAAAATGGTGACTAATAATCATAACTTAACTATTTGTACCAAAGCTAACCCCCTCCCTTAATAATGTAATCATCCATGAGATTTGTACTAAACTACTTTAGTACTAATAAGTACGAACCTCAATCCAATTAAACACAAAACTTTCAAGAGGACTTGTTTGTGTCTAAAAAAAGGATGGATCAAAATCGTGATATTTGTGAATAACTTGAATTTGGCATGAAAATGATAACTCAATGAAATCTAGCAGGGAACTTGCTAGCAAACAAAACAATTGGTACATAGACAATTTCTATGGTTGAATAGCCATCCAACAAGTTAAATAAAGTGGGCACTTTTACCAAAACACAAAAGTCATAAACTTCTCAAATGCTCTTCCAAAGAATAAGATTCACTCTCGCAAAAAGGAGGACAAAAAGGATTTTTAACCTAATCACAAGTAGTAAGTTTGATAAGGCAATAATTTGTTTGCCTCATCAAGAATTAGGGATCATAAGCACAAACCCAAAGAAAATCAATTCAAATGTGTAAGGCTAAGATTACAATGGTCAACTTGAGGGTAATGATCAAACATAAAAATTTAATTTAACATCATATATAAAAGCCAACATGCATCAAAGCAGTGGACAACTACAACAGTGAAACTTTTACTCGTAAATTTAAACAACATAAGAAAGGTTATTAAATTGATGAACAACAATAACAAAGCCTAAATCCTAAATTAGATTTCACTTCTCCGAACATTTCTATGTAACATAATGCTCTATGAGCACAACTGAGATAATAATGACCAATCCTTAAGGCAAATTCATCTTTGTCTCTCTTTAACATTACAACTTGGATCCCCCCACATAACAAATAAGTTCCTCTACATGTTGGCAATGGACATTATTGGCTCAATTTAAATGTCCCTCATTTATCATACAGGTGTCACAATCATTCCTCTCCCTAATACAATAATTTCCAACGTGATCCATTCTAGCATGGCCATGCATCCAAAAAAACATAGTTGGCCGAATAGCAGACACAAAATTCTCCCTTAAACTCAATTAGCACTTTCTATATCTCATAAAACGCCTATTATAATACTTCATTTTTAACATCTTACCATGACAATGGGACTAATATCCACCACTGTACTCTAATTACTTTGTAAAATATATGCAAGGTATTCAAAGTTCTAGCATAATGAGATTGATCTTACAAAATAATTATACCATTCTTCAAGATCACCCAACTAACAATGCATACATTATAAATTAATTTTACTAATTTTTAAAAAAATTTACTAAAATTTGTAACTCTTAAGGGTCTGTTTGTTTGTAAGGTTAAATTTAACAAGATTAAAATTAAACTTAGATGGAGATATTTTTTTATTGAAAGTTGTGAATGATGTGAAATAAAGTTAGTTATTATGTTGAGATATGTGAGAGATTTGATATAAAGTTAATTAATATATTAGGATATGTGAGGGATGTGATATAAGTTATTATTATTTTAGCAATGTGTGTAGGATGTGAAATAAAGTTAATTTTTAATATTAAATTTTATGTGTGATGTGATATGCCTAGTTAAAATTAAACCAGGTTAATTTTCAACGGCCAAACAAATGGGGCCTTACTCTTAAGATTTTTCCACAAGATTTCAACTTTTAATTAACTACTTAATGAGACTTATTTATTAGTATTATAACATCCACAAAAAATGCATATAGAATTTCATCTAGAGTATGCATCGTCAACTCATCTACGACACGAGTGAAAAGATAAAAATACAAAGTGAAACCTCGTTTGCAATCCAATCATAATAAGGAATTCCTTCAAATCATTGGTAAGTAATC
Source organism: Apostasia ramifera (assembly GCA_019297695.1). Lineage (NCBI taxonomy): Eukaryota > Viridiplantae > Streptophyta > Magnoliopsida > Asparagales > Orchidaceae > Apostasia > Apostasia ramifera. The sequence continues at coordinate 181,768 of JAEMOT010001681.1, read as the reverse complement.
CATCACACATGTCCCTAATGACATTAACATATACGATGAACAAACCATTCTTTTCAATGGCCACCACAAAATCCTTCAATACCATCATATACCTTTTCAGGTCGACAAATATAATAAGTGTCCCTTTCTTTTCATCTTTATTTTTTTATACCTTTCTATCAATTTTTTTATAAGAAAAACAGCCTCTATAATTGATCTTCTATGATAAAACTAAATTTGTTGCTTGATATTTCATCTCTTCTGAACTCACGCTTCACAACTCCCTCTCATAATACGATTCATAAGCTTGATTTCTTATATTTGCATTTAATCAGGACTTACTTTTTAAAAAGAATTAAGTCGTATGCTATGGCCTTATTTTATTTTAGGGTTTTTGCTTTTGAGGCCTAGCTCTCCTTTAATATTTTTTATCCATCTCTATTTTTGATAAATAGGATAAGAGCCTCTTCATCTACTAATTAGGAAATCTCTTAGTCTCAAACATCCTGTTCAAGAGAGCAATAAATCAGGTTGCTCTATTCTCATTTGTAGTATTCCACACTTCAATTCTAATTTGTAGCAATAAATCAACATTCTTATCTTCCACTTCAAAGACTTAAATTCTTTCATATTTTTATTCCTTTTCTTCCTCAAGGGTATATGGATACCCCAAATCATGTTGACGTTTTATTTATTGAAGAACTAGTTAAAATATGTTCTCTATTTTTATCGAGATATTATTGAGATAGCAGCAGTAAACAAAAGAAAGTTGTTTATATAGCTTTTATTTCTCCAACTTTTTTATGTAATCAGATGAGCTATGCCCTTTTAAAATTGTTATGATCAAAACGCAAGTCAAAGCAAACTTTGAAATAGCTTCATTTCTAGTTTGTCCAATTGCCCCTATGCACTCTCTCAAAACCAACTTTTCCATTATCTTTGTGTCCATAATCTCCTCTAATGAAAATTTTTCACTCATTACATATCCCTTCAATAAGTACATCCATATCACTCAAATACAGAATTCAAGCTCTATGGTAAATAATTTTATCTATTAACAACAAAAGAAAAAGTAAATTCATTTAAAAAAAGGTAAATATAAAGCATTTAGGAAAAAGATCTAATATCACTTCTCACCTCGGATAAAGACATCGAAAGAGTTGCTATATAATGGGTTGTCTGGACATGGCATCGTGTAGAAGGGTCGTACTGCCAAAGGATATCGATGAAGTACATAAAATTCGGTATCATATCTGTTTCAACAACATCACAATACATAAGAAAATGCCTGTAACAAGAAAAGCATTGCTAACTAAGTACAGCATACTTCTCAAGAACAAGTCGGCCCAATTTTCTTTCTGCCTCAGTATTAAGATCCCCTAGAGGGTCAACTTCGACCCCAGCAACCTATGTGATGCATAAATGCCCAAAATAAGGAGAAAAGGAAAGATAGCCCATTTTGATGATTAATGTATCACGTGCTTCAGGATTGTGAACTAATTCAAATTAAAAAACTGCTCAAATTGCTGATATTTAACAGCCATGCAATTGAAAAGATGAGTTGCTTCATCCACCAGGTAACAGAACAATTGCATCAGTTCAAAATCATCCATTTACGAAACATTTACATTTGATTCTTTAAATGTCTAAAACCAGTAGTCAACCAAACCATTGACATGCTAAATCCATTCCAAGAAAGACTACTATTATTACTTTATGTCATGCCGTTAAGATAAATTGTCTAAAATACACTTTATCAGGAAAAAATAGCATTATAACTTCATGTCCAAGTTTCATTTAAAGGATACAATCGGCAAGCATTGATCTAGATGACTAAGGTCAACATTGTTTCAATAATCAACATATTGTAAAAATTTCACTTACATAATATTTTGTTGTTGTTACCATTATTGTTGTTAAATCACTACCATAATATTACAAAATGTTTAAGACACTTCAGAGTAGTCTTGTCAAATGTTTTTCTAGAAACTACTGAAGATATATATGAATGCTGTCTCTCAAATTTCAAACAAGGTACCCTTCATAGAACTCAAAAAGAAAGAAATTGTTATGCCAATTATGTTTACTCTATTTAAAAAAAAAACAAAACAAAACAAAAAGACAATTTCAATGCTATACATTCCTGCTGTAAATCATAGAAATGGCTAAACCTACACAGTCAAAGACAAAGTAATAAACATGCAACAATATCCTTTGGTCAGGAAAAAGGATCCAGTTTTCTATTTGCAGCTATAATGAATGGTCTAAGAAACTTAGATGAAGTTCATAAATTCTATTATTTCTATTTTGAGTGAAATCATTAACTTATGAGGCTATGACTTTCACGTAGGAGGCAATTGCCAACAACTATCATCCAAATGACTAGCGGTGGCCTAATTAATGTCAAATTAATGGTTCGTAAGAAGATTTGCAGTCCAAAAGGAAAAACAAATTACAAGAAAAGAAAAGCACTAAGTGAAAGAATGGACCTTGAGCATTTTCACACCCTCCTCAAATGTTAACAGCAAGGTCTTCCGTAAATACTGCCGTAGCGTATCATTTAAGAAAAATTAGAATGATACAATCTAACTCTTAAAATAACAAAAAAAAATGCAATAAACATTTACAGCAGAATATACGGGAAAGGACTTGCTTTCAGACTTAAAAACAATGTAATTCACCTTTAGTGGACTGAAGGGATACTGTTTGTTGATAGCATCAAGTAGCTTCTTGCATTTCTCATTCAAGTAATCAAACATTGTCACAAACAACCGGTCAACAATATCAATAACCTGTATATATACAGTACATCAAGAAGGATTACAAGAAAGATAGTTTTACGAGAAATATAAATAGGAATGGCTTTTACCTCAAAATAATGCTCCTTGATTTCCATTTCAACATCAAGACCAATAAATTCACAGAGATGTCGATGAGTAAAAGAATCTTCTGCTCGGAAGACAGGACCAACTTCAAATACACGTCCAAAACCAGCACATATAACCATCTGCTTGTAAAGTTGAGGTGATTGAGCCAAGCAAGCTGGTTGGCCTTTGTAATCTAGCTTGAACACAGCAGCACCACCTTCACTTGAGCCAGCTACCAACTTAGGAGTATGAATACCAACAAAGTCCTCAGATCGTAAAAACTCTCTGAAAATCTGCACCATTGACCATAATTTAAAAAAATACATATATAATGGTGTCTACATTGTCATGATATGATACCCTCATTTTGTAAACGAAAAGACTGTACATAAAAGAGGTTTTACATCTTAAACAAATGGAAACACCCCGAAAAGATGCTGGTTAAATATGAAAAGTAAATCTCATATAAGCAAAAGGAAATGAAATCATGAGCATTGGCTACACAAAAGGCAAGTGAGAGTGATGACAGCTGGCTTACATCTTCAATAGAACATTGAAGACGGAAAATTGCTTGGTTTGCTGGGGTACGCAAATCAAGGACTCTGTTATTCAACCGCGTGTCTTGGTTGACACGAACAAGTTTTTCCCCAACCTGTGTCATTTAAGTACATGCATACACTAATCAGGACATAAAAATATGCAAAACTGACAACTATTCTTCAATGCAAAGAAAAGCTGTATAAACGTGTAGCTAAGTTAACAACAAAAACTGTTTTCATATTGCAACAAGATTGCAAGTTTAAACACTAGGAAAAGGCCACATACAAATAAACCTTAAGCTACCTTTTCAGCTTCCTTAATTTCTTCTTCACTCCGTGCAGCATCTTCAATGTTTATAGGAAGACTTGCTACAGCTCTATTAATACAGTAGAGCTTTCTCACTTGAATCTCCACCTATAGAAGTATAGTAAATTGCAAGAAATTCCAGAAAAATTTAGTTCCTGCTTTAAAATTAAAACTGTTTAACTGTAAATCAATTTTTTCCCCAAAAAAGAAAATATTACACAAATCCAGCAAAAATGTTACGGTGGAAAGTTCCCCAAAAAAGGAAGTTTTTTTGAAAGGTAAAAATGAAGCTTTTGTGTTTAGCTTAGAACAAGTACAAACTTATTTAAGTTATCAAAAAAAGGCTTAAATGACTTTTAAAAACACCAAAAGAGCATTAATTATACCGCCCATGAAACTGCTACTGGCCTATGCAACTACATAACATTCTTTGATTCCTAAAGCTAGAAATTAAATTTGCTATTCACAAGAAGTCAAGTATACTTTTATTCAGTTTGAACTACAAAAAATAAAAAATTCAGAGGCATACATATGGCACAAGTATGCTCCAAATGCAGAATCTCAAGCATTTAGAACCGTATACCACAAACTACATTCAGTAGAAAACTGTTTTCCAAAACATAATACTCCTACAGCATTAAGTTATCTATAAAAGAGCAATTTTACCAAAATTGCATGATCCTAAACCTAATTCAAATGCATTTATAATAGTTTTACGAGCCTTGCACACATCAAGTATGATTCCCAACAAACATTTCACCAAGCCATCCCAGAATAAATAATGCAAGGCTAGTGATGGTGATCATAATGGTAATGTAGAAAACTTTTCCTAGTGAATGCCATTAAAAGTGACTCTAATTTTGAGGATTCTATAAGTCACTTTAGTAATAAATTTAGCATTCTTTTTTTTAATTTCCATACTCTTAATTTTTTTCAAGCGAGAGAAAGAAGCCCTGGCAACATTAGAGATTAATAGGAAAGATTACTGGAGCAGTATGAAATGAAACACTATAAATGTAGTTTGTGAAGCAGTACAATATGCAACAACATGTAGACGTTGAAACTGCAAACACAAATACTAAGTGGTCTTGACACAATTCTAAGAAAATCGCCCCCTAAATGGGGGCGATGGTGTTTTAATTATTAGCCTGACTTTGAAATTATCCGAAGCAAAAAATAATAACCAGCATGTGAACTTATTTTAGTGAAAAAAATGAAACTCCCTCATCTCTTTTACATCTTTCATACTCCCGCATATTGAAAAAGCATACTGTCTAAATGGTTACTTCTAAAAAAATATTAACTAATTAGCAAAGCGATAGTTCTTTCCCACACCCTTCTGAATAGCCAAACAGAAATGAGGGGAAAACGTCCGCATTTAAAGAACAGGATGAATCATGCAGCTACATTACACTCAACATTTCTTGTAAAATAAAAGAAAGATTACATAAGATACATCAGAAGACACACTTATCATCCATACGGTGGAGAATTTCTGACAGAAGTTGAAAACATTGTTGAAGCGATCATCAACCATAATTGAAAAAATTCTTAAGCCAGTTCTTCAAAGTACAAACACGAAAAACCACATGTGAAGACCCGATCGATTTGAACGAGATAGAGGAGAAAACGGAGCACTCTATCCTAGCGAAAGCTATAACATGCTTCAACAGTGTAGGCATTAGTCAGGAAAAAACAAGTTACCCTTAAACTACACTTCCATACGCTCCCACAAAAACCTAGATTTCAAAAGTTTTTCGGAGAGCTACCTTAGTTACCTGCTGAGTCGTACCCTTGATCTGCTCCGACGGAACTGAAACCACACCCTCGACATCTATGATCGATTCTCTGCTCAGAGAAGTCGCATACTTCACCATCTGAGGGCTTACCAACTCTTCATTCACCGTAAGCACGCACTGGACAGTGGCAGTGAACTGCCTCACCACCACGAAAGCAATCTTCTTCCCCACAGCGCGTATCGTCTGGGCAACACCGCGAATGAGGACAGCCCGATCGGCTAGATCAGCATCCAGCGCTCCGACCTCAGTCCACTTCCTGCCGGTGACCGCCTTCGACTGCAGCTCCTCCATTGGCAGGTCTCCGTAACTACCAGCAAGGGGATCAGCCTCCGCCGCCTTAGCAGCAGTCGCAACCGCCGTCCCCGCCACCTCCTCTTGCTTCCGACGTAGCTTCTCGGCCTTCATTGCCTCTTTCTTCGCCTGCTTCTTGCTCACACCCTTCGAATCCGACGAATCCGCCGAGACAGCGGCACGGCTCACCGCTTCCGAAGCTTGAATCTCCGCCGCCGGCGAGGAATTTCCCTCTTCCAACGCCATCTTTGTATTTTTTCCTTGAAGTGGAAGCAGGTTATGGAGATTGGAGAGTCGGACATAAAAACTGAAAGGCCCTAGGTGTTTGCTTAATTAAGATTTTAAGGGGCAAAATAATATTTTATTAATATTTTAAATTTATTATAAATTTTAATAACTCTATTTTATATTTAACACAAAATTTAATTTTAAAAATTAATTTTATTTTATATTTAATATAAATTTTAAACTCAAAATTAACTTTATTTTACATCTTAATATTTTTTAATATTAAAATAATTTTTTTTTATTAATTTTATAAAATAATTTATTTTCTCTTCTCTTTCTTTCTTTTGAATGATTATCAAATAAAATCTAAAATTTATAATTTTGATTTCAATCATATGAAAATATTATTTTTAATAGCTTTGATAATTTTGATATAAATAATTTTAGTTTTTTAAAAATTATCTAAACTATATAAATTTAAAATTAAATTTATTAATAATAATTATTAAATATTATTTTTAAAAATAGATGAGTTTCAGCTGAGTCTCAGTAGTTTTGACTAAAACTCAATTAAAATTATCAAAACTATTGAGTTTTGATCAATCAAAATTCAATAATTTTTTTGAATCAATTTTCACAAAAACTGTCAAAACTCGATTGTTTTTTACCAAGTTTTAAAACTTGGCTTGCTTAATCATGTTAATTTTATATGTACGATAATCTTAATAATTATCCCTTTTAAATAGATTCGGCTAAAATGTTCAAAATCTCATCATTAGAGTTTTTAAATCATAGAACTAGGTCTTGATTTCACTGGATTGGTGAAGTTGGCTGCACAAATTTTTTATTTTCATTATATTATATTAAATAATTAATAATTATTTATCTTGAAATATATAAAATATTTTTTGTAGATTCTTATTATGTTTCTATTTGGTCTTCTTTTTTCTCTTATTATATGAGTAAAATCTAATAACTCAACTCTCTTTACTAAAATTTTCATCAGCCTGCGATTTAAGTCTTAAGTCATATAAGTCAATTCCCTCGAAACTTATTCTCAATTTAGATTATTCCAGCTTTCTCAAATATATTCATTTCTCACATGTTCTTTTATTTATATCACTCATCTGCCTTAATATTTTTATTTTTTATTTTATAAACTAACATTTAGCACCATATAATTTAATATTCTAATGAAGCATCATCTCGCTCTCTCCCATGTCTCTCTGACCATGCATATACAATGAGGCTTAGGCAAGGTTTTGAAAACCGGACCGGCTTCAGAACTGGTAGACTGAAAGGTTCAAGGTTCAACGGTCGAACCGGGGTCGAACCGGAATAAAGTAAAAATTAAAAAAACTAATAAAATATAATATAAATATAGTTAAGATATATATTATTTACACATCAACACAATAATTAGACATAAAATGAATGTTTAATAATTGAATTTAACAAATAATATCTTATGACAATAATCCAAAAAATAATTTCAAGCAAATCGAAATAATAATAACCCAACAAAATATTCGCAAATCACAAATTGAGTATAATATTTAGTACATCATTAAAAGATCTGAACAAATATATATATTTTATCAATATTAAAATACTAAGGGGGCGTTTGGTTCAGTGTTATCTCAATATTATGTTATGTTATCTTTAGAAAATAATTGTTTGGTTTAATGATATCTTTAAATAACATTATAATTAATTACAAAAATACCATTACATGCTGACATCTACATGTCATCCCAAATCGGGTGACATCTCAAGATAACACCATCAATTTGTTATTATAATGTCAATAACTTCCAACTAAACAAAAATAATTTGGATAGCATTGATATTTTCTAATATCATAACATTGAACCAAACAAATATTCATTGATGAATAACAATGACATTTAGATAACATGACATTTAAATAATATTGACATTGAGATAACATTGAACCAAACGCCCCCTAAATCATTTCATCATTTCATATCACTAAAATACTAAAATACTGAATCATTTCGAAAGGATGGGGACTGGAAAGGAGAGTGCGAGGCAAGAGAAATCGCGAGTTCGTGACTGTCGCACGAGTAGAGGCCGCAGAACGGAGGCTGAGTTAGAGACCCAGAGTTTAGGAAAGTTTTTTTTTTAATTTTAAACTCAATCGGTCCAACCGTACTGATTGACCAGTTGACCGGTTGAACTGTGATTTAGACCGGTTCCGGCCGATTTTAAGCGGATCCGGTTATAAAATTAAACCGGACTAGTCGGCTGACCGGTTCACGGTTCGACCGGTTGAACCGGCCGGTCCGGCCCGATTTTTAAAACCTTGGGCTTACGTACATTAATGCTTTGTCTTCATGACAAAAGGGTGTCGTTATATAAAGTTTAGAAATTCGAGTTAAGAAATATTGATTGTTTTCTTTGTTGTCTTTTATCTAATGCATCAACTCAGTTTGGACAAGTGGATGCATCACTGGGGCGCACCTCTTCGTCTACCAATTTTCGAGAAATAGAATAATTTTTTTCTCACTTTTCAACTCATGCTTTTTATATATAGTATAGATATAAATGAGTGACATCTATTCCTGTTTGGTGCAAGAACAAAAATCAGGATTAAAATGCTACAAATTTAAAAAATTATAATAATAATAATAATAAATAAATTTTTTAATCTTTCCACACAAATTTTAATATAACAAAATACTATTTTAGTTCACATGCTTAATAATTTTTAATAAAAATATCAACTTTATTTCACATTCTAGACTAAAATATTTGAATCGAGTATTTTAGTCTAGGATGTGAAATAAAGTTGATATTTTTATTAAAAATTATTAAGCATGTAAAGTAAAATAATATTTTTTTATATTAAAATTTGTGTAGAATGATTAAAATAATTTATTTATTTTTATTATTGGTCTTTTTTAAACCGGTACTATTTTGATCCTTGTGCCAAACAGGACATTAGAGTGTTTAGACCTTTACGTCTCATTTGGTTCAAGGGTTAAATTTTGAATAAGAAAAAAAATATTTTATCTTATAAATTTAATGAAAAAAAAAGTTTAACATTAAAAAATATATAAAATGTGAAATAAATTTAATTTTAATATTTTATATTTTTGTTTGATGTGAAATAAAGTTAAAACTTTATATTAGAAATTTGTATTGTGCCAAAAAAAAGTCGAACCAAATGAACCCTTAAAGGCACATGAGAAAATAACTATTATTATTTTTTATTTAATTAAAAGTGCACAACCTCGACATGACTCGCTACTAAAAAAAATATCATTGTATTTCAAGGCAATAAATAGATATATGTAGAAGTCCCGTAAAATCTAGATCTCATCAACTATCAATTCAGTTGAATGCTAAAATCTAATTATATGTTACACTGAATCACATTAGTAGAATAACAATGAATCAATTAATTTTTGTGTAATAAATCAATATAATAAATAGAACATTTTATATTATGAAATTAATTTGAGAAAGTTACTAATAAGTCTCTAAAGTTTACTCATAATTATATTTTGGCCTAAACTTTTTTACTTAGGCCCCTAAATTTTTTTATCGGATACCTCCAAAGAGATTAGGTCCATAAATTAAAACTATAAGGACCTATTAAATTCTTAGTTTGCTTTACTTTTAGTTTCTTATTTTAAACCTTAGGAATCTAACGAAATGAATTCAAAAAATGATAGAAACATAAAGTGAGAGATTTCAAAAAATAAGAACTAAAATATAATTATGGGCAAATTATAAGAACATATCATTACTTTTTTCTATTATTTTATCTTAGTTAATGCTAGGCCAGTTCTTATTCCAATTCAGTTTTTGCAAAAATGAGTATAACTCGAAATAGATACAAATAAATTGGGTCAATTAGTAACTGAAATTTCTATGTAGGACTTAGATCAAATAATATAAACGCAAAGGCATTAAATTAGAAAAGCGCCAATGCCTTTCCGCCTCTCCGGATGTCCAAATGGCCGCGAAAGCGATGGCCGGAATTCGGGGCACAGTGCCTCAGATATTGGCCCAATTTCTGAATAGCACAAACCTTTGCATAAATTACAAAACTATCATTTTATTATTATCGAAGACACCCTCTCCTAGTGGCCTGCCGGGCCGGGTCTTGCTGTTGGGTATAAAATAAAGAAATAATTACTTATATATCATATTATTTAGCTTTATTTATGTATTATTTATTTATTTTTAGTTAATTATGTAATATACACTCAAAATATTACAAAATTTTACATACACATATTTTAACTTATTTCTATTATAATGAGTAATCATAATTTTTAAGGATATTTACCTGAGCCGTTTATCATATTATTTTAAGGATATTTAAATATATTTTGAGTGAAAATCCTAAAATATTGATATTTAAGTGGTGGCATGGGAATGAGATATTTGCGATGTGAATTGATTTTAGGATAAATCAGCGCTTTAGTGTGGTATTGAGGAAGAAAAAATATGTACTATTAAGGGTAAAAATATAATTTTAATGATTTTTTAATGAAATATTTTTTTATTAAATAAATTTTAACTGAATTTTAACTCAAGTGTGTGAATGTAAGATTTTGTAATATTTTGAGTGTGCATAGTATAATTAACTAAGAATAGATAGGTAATGCATAAATAAAGCTAAATAATGTGGCATATAAGTAATTATCCCTAAAACAAATTGGGATAAATTACACGTATGTCCCTAAGATTTGATCCACTGTTAACATAGTTCATAGGCCATCTAGGGCAACTTTTATTTCTCACAGTTCACTCACTTTTATCCATTATCTAAAATTCAATGAGATTAAGAAATTTGTAGGCACATCCTCATTTGGTTCGAGATATTTTTTTAACTAACACAAAGTTCAACTATAAAATCAACTTTATTTCACATCCAATAAAAATATAAATATTAAAATTAAAAATATTTATATTTTACACACTTTTTAATATTAAAATAATTTTTTTCTCATTAAATTTAAAAAATAAATATTTTTTTCTTTTATTTAAACAAAACTAGAACTAAACAAAGCCTAAATCTATGTTAACTATATATATGAACTCAATAGATTGATTTTTCAAGGTATATATATACTCAAGGTATCACATATGAAATATCGAAAAAAAAAACATCAAATAACGTAAATTGTTATATTTATATTCCACTAAAATCTAATTATTTTATATATTAATTATTTAAATTTTAATATTACATATTAGTAAAAATATATATATATATAAAAGTTATAATTTTTGTATATAATTTTTGTTACAAATATATTATAATTTTGTGATACAATTCATGTATAAATTATAATTTTTATATAATTTTTTATTAATATGTAATATTAGAATTTTGATTATTAAATTTGTAAAATAAATTAATTTTAATATTATAACTGTAATTTTCTGAATAAAATATATACTGCGTGAAATCGATAAAGTGACGTTCAAATGAAGCGAGAAAGTACGACGACCTGTCTTTTGTCCTTCCCTTTCTCGTCTCTCCGCCCGCACGAGAGAGAGAGAGAGAGAGAGAGAGAGAGAGAGCGCGCGCGCGCGCGAGCGAGCGAGCTGAAGGGCTGCCGGACAACTGCTCGACGCAGCCGTTTTCTGAGAATCGGCCGTTTCTGCTCGACGCAGCCGTTTTCTGAGGATTCTCATGTCTGACTTCTGCATTAGTCGTTCATCTCACAGGCGCTGAATTGGACGATCGGTAGTTCCAACTGCTTCATTCCCAAGGCTGCGCTCGTAGAACTGGAAGTACTCAGGTGTTTCTGGATTTGACTTCACAAGCGCGACTGGAAGATGATGGACGCCGCCAAATTCACCGGAATAGTCTCCGGCAGCGTAGCCGGCGGTGGGAGCTACTTTGACATAGCTTGTAACCGGAATCTCAGCGATGGCACGAACATGTCTGTCGACAGCACCAAGACCAGCACCTGGGGCGCGTCTTTGGCGATGTATCTCGACAGCAGCAGCGTCGCGTCGAGCGACTCCCGCACTGGAGTCGGCGTCCGGGAGGTCGCCTCCGCCGTTGCCATCGGAAGCTCCGTCGGCCACAGCGTCTTCCGATCCGGCCCGGTAAACCACGCCCTAAACGAAGATGCCCTAGCCCTGGCTCTGATGGACCGTAGCTTCCGGATCCAAGGCCTCCGCGACTACGACCAGTGGACTCTTGATCTCAGACATCTGATCATGGGCGAGCCCTTTGCACAAGGGGCTTTTGGCAAGCTCTACAGGGGAACATACGGTGGCGAAGAAGTAGCAATTAAGCTGTTGGAGAGGCCCGAGAATGATCCCGAGAGAGCTCAGTCGATGGAGCAACAATTTGCGCAGGAGGTGATGATGCTTGCTTCACTGAGGCATCCCAATGTGGTGAGGTTCATCGGAGCGTGCAGGAAGCCAATGGTTTGGTGCATTGTGACTGAATATGCGAAGGGTGGATCCGTTAGACAGTTTCTTAGTAGGAGACAGAATAGATCTGCTCCACTGAATATTGCAGTGAGGCAGGCTCTGGACATTGCCCGAGGCATGGCGTACATTCATGGATTGGGTTTCATACATAGAGACTTGAAGTCGGACAATCTTCTCATTTGTGCAGACAGGTCGATTAAAATTGCTGATTTTGGAGTGGCGCGAATTGAGGTGCATCCAGAAGGGATGACGCCTGAGACTGGAACATATCGGTGGATGGCTCCGTAAGTAGACAAGTTATCTTATTATATAATTCTGAACTGCACTTAAAGTTTCTTGTGAGCTATAATGCTGCTAGTGTTATTTTGCACAAAGATTATTATGTGATGAGTTGGGAGGCTCTGAATTAATGATAGTTCTATTACTTTCAGAAAATTTTAGTTGCTCTAGTTCTTATGACCTTGCTCTAAGTTATTATCTACTTGTTTACTGTTTGCGGACTCCTTTTTTAATATGTGCACCTGATCGTATGCTCTGCGCTATTGCTAGGGGAGCTTGTGTACCTGAACTAAGGAGCTAGCCAGTAGCTTGTCAAATTCGAATTGGATCTCATCACTTTTCCCCCGCTGCTCTTCTTATAGTATCATGCAACACTAAGCAAAGATCTAAGCTTGTGTAAAGAAATAGGAAAAAAGCAGGTTAGCCATAGATAACTTAGCTAGAGGGTATGTGAAAAGTTTGAATCAATTAAATTAATATTGCATGGCGTTGACGATTGATGAGAGGTCCATATAGCTACCTGAAATAATGGTGATACAGCTAGCTAATGAATTACATGATAAGACTGTTACAAAAAATATTTTGTATGATCTTCCCTTCTTCACTTGTAAACAAAAAATTGTTATAATATCTTCCTTCAATTGAAAATGAAGTCAGTAGCTGCCTCATAAAGCAGTCAAATTAATAAACTATTCTTTTTCGTCCTTTCGTCTCCATTTTAACTTTATAGTCCACGTTTGTAATTGCGAATGTCTTGGTTGGAATGTGCACCAAATTGTTTGATTTGTATATCTTTTGATGAATTGAAGCATTATTATTGCCTCAGAGCTCGCACAAGCCATACGTTTCTAATGAATCTTTCAATCTCTGTGCATTGAACTCTATTGCCGCCTATGTCCCCATCAGTCAAACACTGCAAATTTGGCATTCTTTTCTTGTATAAACTATCTGCATTATTGAATATAATTTTGTTGAGTATTGCTGCAATATTTCTTAACTTCTCATAATCTTATATTTCGTACCAATATCATCATGCAGATCACTTTTTCAGGATGATAAATATGTTGTTAACTTGAATTTATTTTTATATTCCATCACATTATAGTCTACATCTGTTTGTTGGGCTTTTGTTTAGAAAAAAAAAATTCCATTTGTATGCCAGATTACTTCTCAAAATTGGTTCAACTCAAGGACCCACCTACAATTCACCTTTAAAAACTTCTAAGTTGTTTTCTAAAAGTATATTCTGTTCATTAATGTTTGTAATATTACCAATGACGCACAGAAAACAATTTTTCTGCGTCTAGACACAAGTAACACAACTATGTTCTATAATTCACGGATATGCATGGTTCATGAGTTTTAGGCCTGGAACTGGGGACTTACTTGGAGCTTTAGTTGTTTATGTTTTCTGAAATCGTTTTTGTTGCATGAAGGTATGTGCTCTGATGTAGACTTGGATAATGCAATTAGTAAAACAAAAAGTGAAATCTGGAAAGGTAAGGTGAATAATTTAAGTAATATAGTTACAATGTTGTATAACCTTCAGTTAGAGTTGGAAGTAGTTCTTCTAAAGAATGACTTGTTTCATTGTTTGTGCTTCCTCAATGTTCTCTTCTACTGGTTTGCATTAGTATTTTGAAAGCTTAACACTTGTCTTCAAATCACAGAAAACTTAAATTAAAGAGGCAAATCTAATTAACTGGAGCATAGCCTTTGTAATTTTTGTGTATCTTATGTTTGTAACTTCCTAGTGCAAAATTTTCTTAAATAGCGATACTATGTTGTGCATATATGCGTCAAGCTATTCTTTCAAGCTCAATCAACTTTAATTAAGAAATGTATGGTTAACTAAAATTTCATAAAATATCATAAATGACGCACTAAACAAAAGAGTTTTGAAAATCAAAACTGTGCTGTGTACAAAAGCATTCATGGAGGAAAACCATATAAATGGTTAGTTACTTCTGTGGGTTCTTGGAATTGGAATCATTAACATGGGTCTGTGTTTTTAAATTTTCTTCTAGGTCATGAGCTTACAATTTATTTTCACTTTCGTCAGCTCTTCAATGACACTTTCGTCTGCCCTTATGAACAGATCATGCCCATCGGAGGGCAAAAAACAATAGTTACTGTTAGATATCCAGTTAAAGGGTTACCTGGTTTCTGCTAAAAAAGACCCTTGTCCCATTTTTTTTTTGCAAATTTTCAATACAAATCTGACTTCCTTGTGAAGAAGGATGTTCGCAAGTTTAATCAAACTATGTAAAAATATTAAAGAAAACTTCGAGAAAGGGATTTTTTTCTCTTTTAGCAGCAATCAAGTTAACCTAACTAGCAACTTTAAGTTCAATTCTGAACATAGTTCTATTTTTCATTCATATTTTCATGTCATCTAAACTTATTACCATGCAGAGAGATGATCCAGCACAGACCATATACCCAGAAAGTTGACGTTTACAGCTTCGGTATCGTGCTCTGGGAGCTCATTACCAGAATGGTCCCCTTCCAGAACATGACCGCCGTTCAGGCAGCTTTTGCTGTGGTGAACAAGGGGGCCCGGCCAATCATACCAAGCGACTGCCCTCCCTTGATCGGGGAGATCATGACCAGGTGCTGGGATGCTGATCCTGATGCACGCCCGCCGTTCAACCACGTCATCAAGATGCTCGAAAATATTCAGACCGAGATTACTACTTCTGTCCGCCGAGCTCGCTTTCGGTGGTGCGTCTCCCATCCCATGACCATTGATTGAATGAAGCAAATGGATAAAGGAGAATAAGAATACAAACAAAAGAGATAGAAGATACAGAGTTATTTGAACTTAAAACGCACTGCAGACTGGCTGTGAAATAGAAAAGTCTTGTTTGTACTCTTGCTGTTTGCTTTTAAAGAATGTTGTTGTTAGTTTCAACTTGATTGCAAGCAGCTATTGTTGTTGTTTAGTTGATTCATGCTCCAGTTATGCTTAAAATTGCGTTTTGAAAGGATATAAACAAAATAGGAAAGAAGATAACAAGGTTATTTGCAGTTAAAAACAAGGCCTTGATTTGTACTCTTGCAGTTTGCATTTCAAAAATGTTGTTAGTTTGCTCTGATTTGTTGGCTTGATTGCAAGCAGATATTATTGTTGTTTAGTTAGTCTATCCTAATATTATGTCATATTACTTAAGGGGCGTTTGGTTTATTATTATTATCTTGGTGTTATGTCATGTAATCTAGATGTTATGACATTTAAATGTCATTTTTTAATTAATAATTTTATAATTTTGTAGAAAATTATTTATAGATATAATTAAATCAAATAATTTCTGTCTCTAAATAACATAACATTAATATAATATTAAATTAAACACTTTTTTAGAGAAATTAATTATTTAATCTAATGATATATTTAAATAGTATTACAAAAATTATAAAATTGTTATTTTAAAATGATATTTAAATAACATTCAAAATTGAAATGAAAGAGAGTACATGTTGGATTGATTTAGAGATAATATAAATATCTAGATAGGATTAATATCCGGATAGTACTTAATTAAATACCCTTTTGTTGGTTCGTGAGCCAATTATTGATGAAAATTGCATGTTTTGACCTACTGTTTTCTATGACAAAGTGATTACAAAATGTAATTATCATATAATCTTTTGATTTGAGTTGAGTTAGCGAACCTAAAATATGCTAATTGCATTAATAATTTACCTCAGGTAAAGTAGAAAATTTATCATAGAGAGCGTTTAGTTTAATATTATTTAATTATTATGATATTTCGCTTGAAAATATGGTCGCAAGCATCGAGCTGCCGTCGAGTTTTATATTGGCTCTCCCAGAAAGAAAATAATTTTATAATTTTTTAAAAAATTATTTAAAAATATTATCAAATCAAGCAGTAATTTTTTTAGATAATATAAAATAATATCAAAATAATATTAAATCAAACTCTACTCTTGGAATTATGTTTGATTGTTAACTCGAGTTATTTCATGGTCCTATTTGGTTTAATAATTTAACTTAGAAAAAATAATATAAACTAAACCAATGGGAACCTGTTCACATGCGCACTCTCCAGTAGCCTATTTGCTAACATAAAATATTCTAACAGCCAACTGAATGACTAATAATTCTAAAATAACAGATTGTTGTCAATTTAAATATGACCCCCTATGTTTTATTACATGGGCTGTGAGTTGTATGCATGATCATAGTATTTTACTTTATGGATAATGATGCTCATAACAAATTTTTTTAAAAACAAAAACAAAAACATTTTTCCTGCAATTAAAGCACTTGTATATCATTTATTTCCGCACTTACCTCATTTAATTTGAGACAAAATTTTTTATCCAATATAAATTTCAACTATAAAAATTAACCTTATTTCACATCTAATATAAATACGAATATTAAAATTTAAAGTATTTCATATTTTATATACTTTTTAATATTAAAATAATTTTTTTTCATTAAATTTAAAAAATAAAATATTTTTTTTCTTTTATTCAAAAACAAAGCTCGAAATAAACGAGGCTTTAGTCTCTACTATTTTAAATGTAAATGATAAATATAAGAATTATAAAAATATTTTAACATTTAGAGAGCACCTGAACATTATTAGCTTGTGTAACCCAAAATTCTATTGTAATATTTCCCATTTTAAATTTCAACAAGAAGAACATAAATGTAAAAGGAATCTTATTACCAAAAAAAAAAAAAATCTTTTGCCCTACATAATTCTAAGCTTCCCTCTCTCTCTCTCTCTCTCTCTCTCTCTCTCTCTCTCTCTCTCTCTCATCAGATATAAAGATTTTTTTGTATCAAATATCAGTGATAATAGAAAGGACCTATTTGCATATATTCTGGAACAAAATGATGCAAGGGAGCTAATTTTGTATATGCTCAAACTAGAGGGACCAGATAACAATAATTTTGCTAAGAAGCTCACTACCAACCTACTTGTTACAACCAAGTAACAAATTATTTGGCTAAGAAGCTTACCACCAACCTACAATTATTCCCAAAAAAAAAAGGAAAAAGCAGCAGCTATATCTATAATCCTAATAGGTATAAAAAAATGGAAGAATTATATTAAAAACTTTTCAAATTAAATATAAATGGAAGGCCTACTGTATAAAGATTAAAGACAAAGGAGTTAGTTTTACTTAAGATAAATAGTTACTCGATATTCAGATCAATATTTAACTCTAATCAAGTTCTACTTAATTTATTTAACCAAATCATGATTGAATCAACTTAACACGATCTATATTTTTTAAAATATAAATATTACATCTAATTATTTATTATTTGTAAAAAATATATATTAATTGCAGGTAAAATATTTATTATTTGATTTTGTGTGCATGATTAATTTAATTTTAAATTCTAACTAAGACTATTAAAAAAAAAAACTACAATTCTTAGAAACCTTGAGTCAACTCTATTGAGGCTCAAATCAGTTTAAAGTGGAAATAAATCAATTCGAACTCGAATTGCATTAAGAAGTGCTGAGTTTGAACAATGCCTAGCTCAGCTCGAACTAGGATCATTCTCACCACTAACGACGGATATCATCACCGTAAAATAGAAGTATGAAGAATCGAGCTCATTGGGTAATTGAGTTCCCTCATCCCCCAGAATCAACAAAAATAGGCGAAAAATTACAACACTTCTGCAGCATATGGCGAGGGTGCTTAACTCTTAGAAAACAATGTGATAATAATCATAATATGCATATAAACACAACTGAAGCTGTGGGTAGGTATGCAGTCTGGCAACAAAAAAAGTTAAGAAAAATTAATATGTAAATATTATAATCTTTTAAAGTGACATGTATGCAATTAACTCAAATAAAATATACAGAAAAAAGCAAGCAAACGATGACGCATGGAGGACTAAAGTATAATGGTTGGCTCCAAAACCTGAGAAACAGTGACAGATAAGACAACAATGAACCAGCACATATATACTCGTGAAAAAACTGCAAAAAGAGTGCCGGATAGTTTCACCGAAGTGGAGGAACATGAAGAAAAAGGGAGGAGATTGTAGACGGTAGATGAACGTGCTTGGGAAAGATATGCCAGGGAGGGTGATGAGCCAGGTAATACCTTAGAAGGGTTAAGAGGTGATGCACGGGTGAGGTTTAAATACATTTAATGGTAAAGCTGGAGTAACTTGAGTTACCCTAAGTTTAACCTCAAAGCCAACACGAATTAACATGAACATAATATCTTGTAAAGCTCATAACATAAATTGCTAAATCCTGGAATTACTGGCACAGTTCCTTAAATTTCCTAACATAAACAAGAAATTTAATCACAAACCAAAAGGAATTAACTTCAAGATTCAATCCAAACTGTTAGATCATATCAAACAGAGATCAACGCACACACAAACACAGAGATTTCATGAGTTCCAATGGAACAATTCAGACAGCAACAGTTTCCACCAATTAAACTAGACTCACTCTGCAGCCTTTTTTTTGCACCTGAAATAGTACACTGAAATCAAATGTGTTCAAAGGCAGTATCAGTGTTGCCTTTCAGGTCTTAAACTCCAGGAAGTTAGCATCAAAGAAGGGGTTCTCATAAGAGTTGAATGTGAATGGTTCCTGGGCACCAAAATCTTCATCGTGCCAGCATCCAGTTGAAGAATTCACCATCGAAAATAGAGGATTGGAGAGTGCTGTTTGATTTGAACTAGTAAACTGAATCATATTGCTTTCCCCAATGTTGGATGGGCAGCATGACTCATTTGACAGAAGAGAGAGAGCACACCCGAGGTCTGGTGCTCGATACTTAAAAGCAGATGAAGAGGAAGATTGCAGAACTGCAAATAATCGCAATGCAAGCAGAAGTTCATGTAAATATCGCATTATAATTTTCAAGAGTTAAAATCAAGGCATAATCAAAATGACATACTAATATCATCATAAGCACATAATCTAAATTCTAAACCTGGAAATTATTGGTACGGTTAGTTGAAATTTTCTAACAACTAATTTAATCAAAATCTGATCCCAAACAAAATCGAATTAACTTCTAAATTCAATACCAACCATTAAATCACCGCAAATTGAGATCAATTACAGAGACAAAAACATAGAGGTTTAATGAGCTTCTTCACTAGTAGAACAATACAAAAAAAAAAATTCGAGTGGAGTATGCCCCTAAAAACCCAGGTTGGATGCTGCCCCCAGAAACATTTATGTAACACACATTGGCCTAGCGTTTGCAAAGGGCAAGTCATTGGGAACGACTCATGGATTAAAATTCAAGGCACCTTGACAACTTTTTAATGTGATATCCAAAGTTTAATCGCAATTCACATGATGAGTAGGGTTGGCAATTATGTTTGAAACTTTAAAGCTTGCACTATAACCACTCAAAAAAGATTAAGAGGCATTTGGTTCAATGTTATTATCTAAATGTCATCTTTTTAGAAATAATTTCTTAATTTTTTAGAAGGTTATCTATACATGTCATCAAATCAAACAACTTTTGTTAGATAATATGATATAACGTCAAAATAACATTGAACCAAACGTTCCCTAAATTCAAAATCAACTCAATTTTTTTAGTTGAAGTTAACTTGCTTAAGATGAAATCAATTCAACTCAAACTCAACTCGACATATGCATATACTACTTGTATGAATAAGCATATCCAGTTAGTCTTTTATAATGTATATATAAGATATGAATATGTATATATTTTGAGAGATTAAGATATAAATAAACAAATAATACATATAAATTAGAATAATATATTACTAGTAATAAATACAATGTGCACAACACATATGTAATTGAAGAAATAAGGCATATGATCAAGATCCATGTAAGTCCAAAATTTATTTGAAGTCAAATAAATCTTAACTTACTCAAATCAAACTTGAGTTAAAATTGATAACAATTTCTAGTTAAGACTGATTCGACTGAACTTGACTAGATGCAAGCCCTGAATGCTGGCCATGACTCAAGTAGAGAAAGTGTTGATAGTGTAGTCTAGCACTAACATGAAGGATTCCTTACAATGGAATAAAGCTTAACCATCAGCAGCAGCAAAAATAGTTAAATAGCAACTTTAACACCATATCTTTTAGCAAATGCGACACCTTCTAGGAAGATACAGACATCAGATGCTAATTATCAAATGCAAAATCAAAAAGGAAAAAAAATACTCCAAGCTTTATATATAGAAAGAATAAGCAGGACATTAACAGCTCAACCCCTTGATGTTTCTAAAATCAAAAGGACAAGGACTTGAAATGCTACTAGCTTTATATATAGAACAAATAAGCAAAACACTTTAGAGTACAACCCCATGATATTTCTCAAATGGTAACAGCACAGTAAAAAGATTACTTTACAAGAAAGATGTAAAGTGTGTAGTTGTCAATCATTTAAGTCTTATCATAGAAGAACATTATTTGATAAAGAAAGATCAAAATTAAAAAAATATATACGAGGATCTGGTTTACTAAGATAATCTGTTCAGTAGTTCAGTGGAAAGTATATTAACCATCCAAAAATTCCATCTATTACTATATATAAAAATGTTACCTATAAGGAGCTTAAATTTTGGATTCCCTCTTTTAAACTTAAAAACTGTTATTATTGCATTCTATATCCCTTATGCTTGTCCTTTCGTGCCACCATACAACTGTCAACTAAACAATATAAATATAATATAAATAATACAACAACAACAACAACCAAGCCTTAATCCCACTAGGTGGGGTCGGCTACATGAATCCTTTGTTTCCATTGCGCTCTATCAGTTACCAAATTCTTATCTAAGTTTAAGTAACTAAGATCACTCCTTATAGTTTCTTGTCATGTCTTCTTTGGTCTCCCTCTTCCTCTTTGTACATGGGCAAAATCCAATAACTCAATTTTTCTAACTGGAGCTTCAATCTGCCTACGATTTAGATGTCCAAATCATCTAAGCCGACTTTCTCTAAGTTTATCCTCAATTGGTGCAACACCAACTTTCTTTCGGATATACTCATTTTTCATTCTATCCTTTCGTGTATATCCACACATCCACCTTAAAATATAACATAAATAATAATATATTTTATTTATTTGTTGTTTTATTAATTATTTCATTATTTATTTCATATAAAGTTTTTGGGATTATTTTACGATATTTTGTCATTTTTATTATTTATTTTATTAATATAATAGTTTAGTTTGGTATACCCAGGATTGTAAAATTTGACATATAAGTGAAATCTAGCAATTTAATTTTTCTTTCATCATACTAATAATAAATAAAAATCTTATTTCTAAATAAATTTAACAGTTTATGTTACAAGAACTTAAGATAATGAGCTTCACGAACTTCTAAAATTTTTTTATGCAATCACAATATTAATATTAAATAAAAATTTAAAATTAAATAGTATATTTATATATTAAATTATAAGGTAAATTACATCTAGGTTCTTGAGTTTAAGGCATAATATCACTCAAGTCTATAATTTTAAAATTTTAATATTTAATTTTTAATTCAAATATATATATATATATTAATTAGGTCTATTTTTAAATTTTTTAATATTAAAATATTTTTAAGATACCAAAAATACCTTTACACATTCCCTCTCCCTCTCCATCTTCCACACCCTCAACCCTTCCACAACCCTTAGCAGGGCTTCGAAGGGAGGGAGGGAGAGGGGAAGAGAGAGACAGATGCGTAAGGGTATTCTGGGTATTTTAAAAAAATTTAATATAAAAAACTTTAAAAATGAACATGATATATATATATATATATATATATGAATCAGAAACTCACATGTTAAATTTTTAAAATTGTGGACCTGAATGATATTATGCCTTAAATGCAAAGACCTAGATGTAATTTACCCTAATTATATATTGAAATATATAAATTAAATTAATTATTGTAACACAAATAAATATATGTAAATTTATGTTTATTGATATTTTAATTTTGTGTTATTTTTCGTGCAATAAACTATAAGCACCTTCTAGTATATCAATGAAAAATAGATTAAAAGAATTAGGCTCAAATGATAAAGAAAAAAGAAGTTTATGGAATCCCAAATAATGCATGCATCATCAAGAGAACATGTTCATCATAATTATGTACCACTCAGATTCCACCTTTGAACCATAATATAACAATATAAAAGCTTATAGTAAAGCATTAAAAAAAATAAAGAAAAGTTGTAGCATTTACGACATGTCCTATAGGCCAACAAATTAATCTTTTTCGTTTTGGAAGTCAGAAACCCATCTGTGAAAATCCAAATGAATTACATGTTTAAAAACCTGAGAAGTTTATGGAATCCCAAATAATGCATACATCATCAAGAGAATATATTCAACATCATAATCACATAACACTAAGATTCCCGGTTTGAATAATAATAAAACGATATACAACTTCACAGTAAAACATTAAAACATAAACAAAGAATGGGTGTAGCATTTAAGTCTTATAGGCCAATAAATTAATCTCTTTGTTTTTGGGAAATTAGATACCCACCCATGAAAATCCAAATAAATTACATGTTTAACCTCCAACCATTCAATATAACAAAGAAGCTCTCCAATTTTTTTAAAACCAAAAAACTGCACTTCGAGATAATGAATGTGGTGGGGACACTGCATCATTATATCACCAATTTATTTTGTGCAGAGTCTATAGACGATTTGGTAGATTAGTATGATTGAAGACCAATTAGTATGATAGAAGATTTTCACCAATTATGGTTGTTCTATTTTGAGCAAATATTATGTCATATTTTGTGTTCCCTTTTGGGGACATTAGTATTTTTTTTTTTTTGGATGAAATAAAATTGAGTTCTCTACTTTGAGAGTTATATCCTGAAAAAGGGAAAAAAGGGAAAAAAGGGAACGGGTAGAGCCTTAAGCAAAAACCCCTAAGTACTTTAATGTTAGAAAGATATACCCTAATCTTTCTTGAAATCTTCTGCTCAGGAGCATTATCTTCAAGGATTTGTGTTCATCTTCCTTGTTCATACCCGACTGCTCTCGATCGTGCGCCCTAGTTGAGTTGATCTTTCCATCTGCTCGCGTGGGCCACCATCATCCGCTCTCAATTGCACCACTGAGCAATGCACTCACAATTGTCGATCCTTCCAACATCCACACCTCCATGCTCGCAATTGTTTATGTTGACACACTTGCACCTTCGTAGCATTGTCAAGCCAATTGCAGTGCATTAGCATTTGCCTGCAGCAAATGCCCACGACTCCCACTAATTTCGCATTGCTAACACCCACGCAGCATCATGGGTAGCTAGGATTTCGTGCCTTTTTATTGAGAGATCACCATTGCTCATCCACGCTACTTCACCGCCCACTACTATTATGGCATTCAGCTAGCAACCCCCAGTTGTATCCGTTGTCAATCAACATATCTGAAGGGTCCTGACGCGAACTTGACAGCATGAAGGTACATCAAAGCCCTAATTGATTTTTGTGGATTGTTGTGGATCTGTTTTGAGATATATTTAATTGTGGTTGCTCGATTGCTTGCCTAAGAGACCTAATAATTGTTACATTCGAGAGAATTGTTGCTGGGTTACATTATAATAACGATCCCCTATCACTACATACCCTAGCTTTGATCAATTCAATTACCATACCATAATTTAATTAGCTAAACTCCTATTAACTTTAATCACATTGACTTGTTTTCAAAGGGCTTTAAATGCCTAGAGCCTCAGAATATTCACAATATCCATAGCTTTTGTAGTCTAGCTATTTTTCATTAAAGATGTATGTGACATCCCGAAATTTGAATTGAGGTTTAAAATTGGACTGAAAATGAAGGATTTTGGACCTATTTATGAGAGAAGGGAACTAGAGGGACCAAAATACAATTGTGCCATGGAGATAAGAACACCTGCAGAACCCTTTCTCTGCTTTGTCCGCGTGTCGCGTGACACACGCGTGGCCGCCTGTCCTTCCCTCTCTCCTTTCCTTTTGGTTTTTCCTCTCGCCTCGCCCGCCCCTATTGGCCGTTCCGCCGAGCCCAGCAGAAGCAGCGACAGCAGCAGCCGCAGCCTGCAGCAGGAGAAGGAGAAGGAAGAGGAGGAGAAGAAGAAGGAGAAGAAGGAAGAGGAAAGAAGGAAAGCCAGAGTAGAAATTCTGAGTTTTGTTTAACGATCAATCGGTAGGTAATTCTTTCCCTAAATTGATGTTGGCTTATTACGTTTATGAAATTAAGTTATGATGCTATGTATTTTCTTATTTACACAAAGAAACGCGTGTGATTTGTTGGTCTGTGAGGTGATGTGATGTTGATGAATTTTTGTATGCCAAGAACCGATGAGGGCGGAAAGTTTCCTATATGTGTTATTGCGATGAGGGCGGGGAGTGTATGCTGGGTGATGTCCTGATGTGGAATCACCAATGTAAAGTGCAACTCCTGTCAAGGCTTCTAGAATAACAAGCTGTAGGGACTTTTATCAGGCTTCTAGGTGAAAGGATATGGAAATGATAAGTCCACATCACTAAACAGAATAATGTATGAGTTTATATATTTTTGTGAGAATACTAATGTGGGGATGATGATAATTTGAATGTAGGTATGTGCATAATGTGTTATATGATTAAATATTATTCATGTGATGATATTTGTATTTATCTTATGTTGGATATTGTTTTACCTACTGAGTTTGTATTAACAAACTCCTGCCATTTTTGGTGGCAGATACTGCATAAGAAAGATCACGGGACATGGTGTGAGGTACCGCAGGATGATGCAAGGTTATGTGGAGGTTATTTGTTGTTGGTTTTGTTCTAGTTCCAACGCCTCGGTTGCTGGTGGCTCGGGTGCCGACAGCCGGGACGTCACAATGTATCTAGTTTATGTGGTCTAGCTGCTTTTTATTCGCAAGGCAGCCATTGAGTGGATGATTAATGCCTATAACTCGTGTTTTGTGACTCTTTTGACTTTTTTAAAGTCTTTAAGGTATCCTGTAATTACTCAGAAGTTACTATAGACAGAGTTTTGAGCCAAGAGGATCCTAAGACCATCTTCAGTGAAAATTTAAATATGGCCAGACCAAACTCCATCTATGATAAAGAATTCCATATATAGTTCAGACATTGCGATATTAGAGGCATTATCTCCTATCCAGAAATTCATCCTCTATTGTAATCATGAGGCCCTTAGTTACTAGAACTTGTAAAAGAAGCTCAAACCTAAGCATGCCAAATGAATTAGGTTCCTTCATGAGTACACCTTTATGCTCAAGCATAGCCAGGAGTTGAAAATTAGGTAGTGGATGTGTTAAGATGTAAACACACCCCATTATCCACAATGAGCATCAAGGTCGTCAAATTCGATAAGCTCAAAAAGACCTATAAAGATTGACTGGGATTATGTACGTGAACCTTTGCATTGATCCATCCAGTAAATGCCCAAGTTTCTTATTGAAAAAAGATATATTTTTTGAGATAGATGGTTAAGTTGTCCTTGACTTAAATTAGAGTTAGCCGAGAACTTCATAATGGTGGTTTAGCCAGCCACTTTGGTCGGAACAAAACCATTGAAGCCTTTGAAAGTCAAATTTACTATACTACTATGAAGAGGAAAGTAGCTCACATTGTAGCCCAATTTCAAACATGTACAGTTGTGAAACAACAAAAGCAAAAAAATTGGGTTATTCAAACATTTACTATCCCTAATCGCCTTTTGTAGAATCTAAGCACCGACTTTATCCTCAAACTACCCTATCTAGTTACTACATATGATTCTATGTCATAGTTGATAGGTTCTTCAAGATAACACTTTTTCCCTGTTCTAAAATGTCAAACGCATCTAGGATAGCTAGGCTTTTCTTTAATGATATCGTTAGGTTACTAAGGCCCCGTTTGTTTAGGAATTTAAAATTAACCTGGTTTAATTTTAATCAGCCATATCACATCACTCATAAAATTTAATATTAAAAATTAAATTTATTTCACATCCTACACATATTACTAAAATAATAACTAACTTATATCACATCCCTCACATATTCCAACATAATAACTAACTTTATTTCACATCATTCACAACTTTCAATAAAAAAATATCTTCATCTAAATTTAATTTTAACCTTCTTAAATTTAACCTCACAAACAAACACACCCTAAGGAGTATATATTAGATAGGCATGCAAAGTTTACTTGTTATTTTTAGAAAATCTTCTAGCATATCCTAGGAACTAAACTTAAATTCTCTATTACTTATCATTCAAAATAGACGATAAGGCGAACGTAGTTCACATGAATGAAAACAATCTACTTGGGTATCATATGGGAGAGAATAGGAGCAACTAGGATTTGGTCACATCTTAGGATGAACTAGCATACAACTCCTCACTCAATAATTCCATAGACATGAATCCATTTGAGATTGTACATGATTATAAACTTAGGACACCTGCTAACCTCACTCTTCTACCTATATATATTGGAGCGTCTAGATCTACACAACCATTCGCATAGCATTGTATGTGAATCCAGAGATCAATAAAAAGATTAATTTTAACAATAATATAAAAGAATAACAAATGCATATACTGGAAAAATTTTAGGGAGATTACGTAATGATTTTGATGAGGCCCGAATGATTTCCTTCTAGAGCCGCTAAGAAATTGCAAGCTTTAGGGGCAAGCTTATTTAAAATCTTAAGGGTACAACCACCAGATGTTGGAATTAGTGTAGCTTTCAATATTTTAGATCTAATAACTCAGACAGAACCAACAATACCCATTGATCTCCCAGAGCAACAACATCATTGGTGTATGCAACACTACAAAAAAGGATCGATTGAAGTAAAGGAAGCAGCAGTTGTAGATGCCAAATCTTATTCCGCTGCCGAAAGTTTCGTGAACAAGGTGCACTCCTCTTAATATCATGAACAAGGTGCACTCCTCTCTCATCGTGAACCATTGAATCTAAGCACAAGTCATCATTTATGTATAAGATATTTTTTTATTGTGAGTCAAACCCGCTGATCCAATATGTTTTTTTAATTATAAGTGTTAAAAAATACCAAAGTTGTATCAAATAAGTATCAATATTTTTAAATAAAAATGATACGTCAAATGACACATCAAATATGTATCGGTGTATTGATCTCTGATATAAAAATGACATAGATATGTTAAGTTTCATGAAGTGTAGGGAATTCATGGATTACACTCTTCCACTAATAAAAAGCATGTTGAGCAAATTCTCGATAAAAAGAAAATCTCGAATTTAAGCTAAGGATATCATAGATATTTAGTTAGATGAAGAGGTTTTCCTTCATCAAAGAACTCTTAGATTTAGAGATGAACTTCAGCAACATAATACTATTTATTGGATAGATCCCTACTTGACGGGGTCGAGTCTTTCCCACTTGGGGAGTGTTGGTACGAAAACCACACTATCAAATCTTTAGTACATTCTAGGTCAAGTCTACATCCAACAGTAAGATCACATCACATGGCATCGATCTGGTTGGATGGATGAGTAGAGACGGATTTGGACAATTCACATTATCAGTGGTCGATTAGCATGATTGTAGAAACCCACTAGTTATAGATGTTCTACATTAAGCATGAATCATCAAATTTTATTATATGTAATATTTCTTTTGTAGAAATTAGTATTTGATATAATATAATTTGCCTTAATTATTCTTTTGATTCAACAACTCATCATATCTTGTAATGAGATCAAATATAAGGGGCCTCAAACAATTGCAGTAGAACTAACATGGATGAAATAAAAATTTGAGCTCACTACTTTAAATCTGAAATCCCTGTAAGGGAAAGGGACCATAGGTGAAAATTACAAAGCATCTTAATATTATCAACGTATTTCCAACCCTTCTTAAAACCTCACATTACGGACTATTCCTTGACGTTTGATTCACTATCTTGAAGGATCTGAGCTCATATTTCCCATTCATCCTCGTTTGTGTCCCTTAGTGCACCCTACATCTGTGCCACCTAATTCAACATTGTTCCAATGCGCTCGCTTCTCCACTATCGCTGCAAGCCATCTTTGTCTAGCTCGGAGGCTTCACCATTCGCATCCACCTTTATCTGTCATTAGACCAATTGCACCTTATTCGCACCAGCCTATGGTGGTCTACCACAATTGCAATCGATTCCGCACTACTGGCACCTACAATGCATCACCAGTAGCTAGCCTTCTGTATCTTCTTCTTAAGAGATCACCATTGCCTATCCACACTCCTTCATCGTCCGCTGCTTCTACTACGCTATTCAGTCATCACCCTAATTGTACCTATTATTAATCAACATCTTTGAAGCGACTTGATGCAAACTTGACAATACGATGGGGTAAATAAAACCCTATTTATTTTAGAATATTTTGATAATGGTTTGCTTAATTGCTTACTTGAGAGACTAATAATTATAATTAGAGAATTTTTATTGGGTCATGTTACCGTGAGGATTCCCTATTACTATATACCTTAGCCCTAATCGATTGAATTAGCATTCTTAATTAGAGTAGATAAATTCCTATTTACAATGATCACATTTTCTTTGATAATTTAAATTGATTTTTTTGCAAGACTGATTTTTTTATTGTTACATAATTATTGTTAGAATATATTCTTATTGCATCTTGTGATTAACGGCGTTTCATCTACTGATCTTTGAATTAAGATTACATCCATATCGTTTTGCATCAAAATGGCCAAAGCTTGTAATTGAGCATAGTTAAAAAAACTAGAATTAACATAGCAAATTACACATTAACCTAATTCTTCAATAATATATACAATCCCTTTATTCTTTTAAAGGGTAGATACCAACCGAGGTTGTTTTGTCGTATCTAAAGGAAGGATAAATATCATACAGATTCCTAAGATTACGAGTAATATCAAATAAATTCATGATTTCCAAAAAATAGCATCTGGTCCTGATATTTGTTAAATTTTTCAGATTGACCTTTGAGCTCTATTTAAACATTTCACGCGGCTCCTTTTTAAATGCTTTTGTCAAACTTCCATTATCACATAACTAAAAAAATAAAATTTTAATATATTTTTATTTTTAAATTACTAAAATACCCCTAACCTAACCCATACCCTCTGTCTCACTGGCATCTAGTTGAGGATGGGTAAAATGGTCTTCTTATTCATTTTTATAGTGCTTTTGGCTATTTGATATTACATCACAACCTCAAGGACCCAAATGATACTTTTTAAAAGTCATGGACCTATTTGATATTGCCCCATAACCCTAGGGACCTGTATGATATTTACCCTAAAAAGGAAACAGAGATGCTTATGTAATTTTTACAAAACATAAATAGAGAGGAGAAACTAACCCAACCAGGTTTTAACTAACAAAATGCAAACAGTGTTGCATTATGGTGTTTTAAAGAAGTGGAATTCATATATACAACATTGTAAGATGCTTATTCACATACCTGAAACCAGAAACTCACTATGTTTACATGCACACCATAGTAAATATTACGCCAAGTAAACTACCATTCATATGTCATCCATAAAATCAACCTGAATTAGATTAGATGAAAACTAACCATCTATTAAATAAACTATAGAATTTAGGCAGAGCACGCCATGAAAAATTCACCCCTCTTCTCCCCTAACTTTGGCATCGGTCCTCTCCAACATCCCTCCCGCTTTTATCATTGCAGATGATCTCACCACCAACAGCCTCAGACCACTCTGATGCCATCAACGGTGAGGCACAATGGACCTCTCCACTACATAGGAAGCGCCAACTACCCCATCACAAGTGATGAGAGGTAAGGTGATATTTGTGTGAATAACGGTGCAGGTCAAAATGGGCTATGAGGGCAAGGCGACAGTAAGAGCATAGGGGTGGAGGTACAAGGAAAGCAAGACCTTGGTAGTGGCGAAAGCAAAGCGGGAGGGGATTACTCAAAGATGTGCTTGGTGTAAATTCAGCAATTTATTTAATCAAATATTCTAGATATAACTAAGATTCTCATGAAAATTATCTAATACTCGCAAGTTTGGGGTGTGCAAGTATTTAAATAGTGAGTTTCAAATGTAATAGGAATATTTCCTACACCATGTTTGCAAATCCCCATAAAGAATCAGAGATTTTGTATGTAATATGAAATAATTGGGGACTAAAAGTGTAAGTCACTAAGAAACTAGGTATGGGTACGTAACTTCCCTTATTCATATGACATACCTTTTTGGGATTAAGACCCTATTTGGCAACAAGACTAATTTAGACTTGATATGAAATTTGTATTATTGTGTTGAAATAAAATTGATTAATGTATTGAAAATGATGTAGGATGTGAAATAAAATGAAAATTTTATATTGAAAGTTATGTATAGTATTATAAAAATTAATTTAGTATTATTATTTTAATTTTTATAATGAATGAACCATTTTAGTGTTTGGCATGATCAAATTAGTCCTGTTGCCAAACAGGGGATGCTTGTTATACTCATGTAATCGAAAAGTCCTAATATGTAGGAAAGACAGATAATTACCTTGTTTAATGGCTTCATTTGTGGTGTTCTTCGATGACATGGGCCTACCTAAGTCATGGTGAGTATCATGAATTGTATTGGAGAAATTCAGAATAGGCAGCTCCACCTGTGCATCAACACCTTTGGCTTTGTTTGCCTTAAACCAAGATCCTTTAACTGTTGAAAGGCTGAAACCAGGAGATTCTTCCCACAAGGAGCCTGCAGAAGAACTTGCATGACTGAATGGAGCTCAATTGAAAAAAAGCATTAATTCGATGCCCTCTGTCTGCATACGGAACCATGGTTTTATTACGAAGTAAAAATACAATTAAAGCATCCACTTTGACAACATATCTGCCAAATATAGGCTAATTGGCTAAGTACATGTTCTCCAATACCCAAGTTAACCGCACAATAAACCAATGACATACAATCTTTGAACACAAAAGTAATTTTTTAGTAATCTCCATCCCACCCACAAACCGCCACAACCAACTCAATAAAAAGGCAACAAGCATACAAACAACGAACAAGTTCACCTGTAGCATTCAATAAAGAAATGTTAAAATCACAGTCAGAGAATTTTCTTAAATGAGTTGAATGTGAATTTTTTTTAGTTACGTTATCTGGACTATCTTGAACTTGTTTTTCTGAAGGTGCAACAGCTGTTTTCTTTTTCTCCTGTTTTCTTTTTGCCAGAGCAACATTGAAAATCCCAATCTAAACTCTAAATGCCTATTGCGTTGGAAATTGAGTCTCGGGGGGCAATAAATCCCAGGAAAAATCCCATGATATGATAACACTTAAAATCTGAACAAAAATCATGAGCAATGCAAGGATACGCACACAAATCACAGAACAAAAGAGGAAGAAAGAAGAACAGACCAACTAATGCGGAAAACCACAAATTAGGGAAAAACCACAGCTACATCAAGAGAAACTAGCACTATTCTTTCAAACGTCCCTAGAGAGAGTACAAATCTCACCCTTTCAAATCCTAAAATGACCTCCAAGATTAAAACTCTATTAGGTTTGGATGTACATAAGATATTTATAAGGAAAGACTCATAACAAACTTTGAATGAGAAAAAGGTATACAAAGCTCATTGTGTCGGATTGTCCAATCATTGAATTGAATGATACGATCGCCCATTGGACAACTCGATGCCCGCCTGATTGGCAATTTATTTTTCTTTGTCATCTATTCTTTCTTCAACGTTGCCAAACAGACAGTATCATGGCAGTCTATTCTTTCTGAGACCTAATGAATTGTCCACTCTCAACGATTGTACATTCTTTTGAAGAGTTCCTTTCACTTGCCTAATCATCTGCCTAGCGACTTCCTTATCTTGTCCATTTCAAATATATACAATAGAAACTCAACTAAATTATGATGACATTAAACTCATTGATGTGATCTGTGACAAAATATCCTTAAGTCATCTTCAAATTGAACAAACAATGTATTAAATACACCATATTTGATGTTGAAAGCTTTCGTACACGTACAAAACCTTAATCAAACCAATTGTTGTCTTCTCATTAGAAACATTGAAAGATAAGACATTACTCGTCAATGTGAGCCTGATCATGCTTAGTACCTATCGATCCACAGGATCTACTTCATTATTTTCGACTTCCCAGTAATCAATAATGCATATAACTTCTTATGTAACAAATCCTTTATTTGCATCTTTCAAAATCTAAAGTCCTTGCTTTCGATATTTCTATCACATGCTCCCACTAATCTGATATAAGGGTGACAAAATGAGTTGGCTAATTGGGTTTGACCCGAACCAAATATGACCTACCCATTAAGCTCAACCTGAACTTGACCAGATAAATAAATGGGTTAGATCAACCTACTAATCTAACCATTTAAAGAATAAAATGTTGTATACGAATGACCCAGACTCGACTTGACTTAATTATGTGCAACTCAAACTAACCTGCTTGATAAACTTAGTTTGTTTTAGGTTCATAGATCGGGTCATAAATTACCACTCCAATTCTAATCATCCAAGCAAAAGGAAACCCTAGCCCTAATAACAATTGTTATGATTAAATCTCTCTTAGCAACAAATCCAACGAGAAATCCCATGATAACACAACAAAAATCTGATCAAAAATCCAAAGCAATGTGAGAAACCACAATGCAAATCATAGAAGAATTGAAGAAGATAAGAACATACCAATTTACATGAAAAATTCCAAGTTACAGAAAAACCATAGCTGCACCAGGAGCAAATAGCACTATTCCTTCAAGGGCTTCCAAAATGAGTTCAAAGGATGTCAACCTCCATCTCAAAGCCTAGAAAATCCTCCAGATCAAATTTTTTTTGGGTTGGACATACAAAAAGCTATTTACAAGGGAAAACTTATAATAACATTTGACCAAGAAAATAGGCCTACAAATATCATTGTATCAAGTGTTCGTTTGTCAGATCAGACAGTCCAATCGCCCTTTGGATGGCCTAATGCCCATCCTATCAACTATTTATTTTCTTTGTCATTCAATCTTGCTTCAAAGTCGCCATACATGTTGTCCATTTTTTGCAGAGTTCTTCTCACTTCTTTGGTCGTCCACCTAACAACTCCCTTTTCTCGTCAACCTCAATGTATATGCTATAGAAGATTCAAGCTGGACAGTCCCATTAATCTATTGTAGCACATGTTTTCAACTGCAATTTGAAATGGGTAGAACTAACTCTTACTTCAATTGGTATATGATTATCTATACCAACATCAGCTCTGGATTGAAAGTGTAGATTTAACAAGCAAAAGTCCTTCCATAAATGAAACTTGTACAACTAAATAGCTACCTAGAGATAGTGGAGATCATGATGCAAATTCTCAATAAATCAAGCCACATAATTTTTGTTCAACTGTCACTCTTAAGTTAAAAAAACGTCAATCCAAAACCACTGCCAAAATTTTTTGAACCTAGTATTTCATGGCACAGAAAAAGGTGACTGACAAGAGCGACAAAATTCTTAGATGCGCTTTTCAACGTTTACGTAGCAAAGTGTTCTAGCAACAAGCAATCAACTATGACTATGAGTGAATTAAGTATGCAGTTCAAGCTAAAGGATTGCATGTGATGAATCTGCAGCGCAAGTGATGAAGTACATGCAACTTGTTAGAACAACTACCATTACTAACTTGAGAGGGCTTAGTAACATAAAGCTAAAGGATTGCAGTGCCATACCATAAAATGATGGCAAAAACCTTGAATTGAATGAAATTGTTTCCAACTGTGGTTTTCGCCGACGTGCATTATGGTCAGATAGGCGTCTGCGACAGCTCCTTTTCTTCTGGTCAAACTCAGACAAATCATGGAACCTTAACAGCAAAGACATAGAAAGGGTGCATTCGTATATCAAACAAAATAAAGAAATTATACAAATGACAAGCTTCAACTAAACGAGTAATCATGTCCTGAAAATTTATGGAGTTGTAACTTGTAACAGTTCAAAACTAATTACAGCCTATTTGATACACATTTATACACCAACGATATCATTATTTCTTGATTTTCAAGCAAGTATCCATCAAATTACAGCACTGAACAAAAAGATTTTAACAGAACTACATCCACAAAGTAACAGATACTGCAACTGGTCTAAAACTTTTACCTGCTACACTGCTGACAAAAACGACACTCCAGACCCGCAACAATAACCTTAGCACTTTTAGAATGGATTTCACAAACTCGATGCTTACGATGGTAATCTTTTGCTGATATTAGATCAGTGTTGCACCCCTCAACTTGGCAGTAAGAACTTTGAGTAGCTTGATAAGATGCTTTAGGTTTTTTAATTGAAATCGAAGAACTCAAGGCCTTCATGTCCACACCACCGTAATCTTCAAAATAAGTTCTCTTGCCAAGTTTAAGGTCTACTGGTGGCTCCCCAGAACCATTGCCGGTGTCTTCCCCACAAATCAACTCATTACTCTTGTTCAATTTTTCATGAAAACCATCAACTGCTTCGCAATTGAATCCTGATACCTCAACTCCATTCTTCGGTGAAGAGCCAACAGATGATGAGAAGGAACTCCTGGATGAACCATTACCCAGATCTGAGCCAGAGCAGGTTCCCGTACCACTGACAGATGAACAAACAGGTCCGCTTTTCATCATTCCCCCATTTTCAGCCCTCCAATCACATACTTCACTTTCATTTCCACTAAAGAAAGTAAACCTTTCCCAATCCCACTGCAAAGGAGTCTTCAGATTCCACTCCATTCTGCCCAGCAGATAGCAAAAGCATCAATATCTTTTCCTTTAAAGTCTTTTTCACAAAAAGAAGCCAATCATAACATACCGCTAAAGGAGAAAAGCATCAAACTCCCAAAATTAGAAGAAACAGGAAGCAAAAAGATCCACCATTGGCTTCGACCCACAGATCCATCTGCCAAAACCCTTATTAGAGCCGAAGCTCCCAGCTTCTGAGTTCCAGATCACCTGAGCCGATCTCCATCATCGACCCATTCTGCGAGAAAACTCCCACAATCGCACGCAAATCATCTCAATCCATGCATTGCGCTCCTCTCCTGACCTCTTTCCTCTTGTATCCTTCCCACTTCCAGAGATCCTCGCAATCGCCTTCACTGTTTCACCACATGCCATCGCCATGAATCACGCAAAAGCCTCGTTAACACCATCTTTGATTCTCTTTGAATCCAACAATGACCAATTACGCTTCAGGTTAAAGGAGAAGATGCAATCAAAAAAAAAAAAAGGGAATGCAAAATATATGAATTTATTTTCATATCTCGTGATTTTTTTTTTTGAGATTCAAATTTCAAAAATTCTAATATTCTTATTTCCTCAACGCATATATTTTTGCTTACCTTACATACATCTATGACCTTATTTATTTTAAAATTAAAAATTAATTTAATTTAATATATCACATCACATATAAAATTTAATATTAAAAATTAAATTTATTTCACATTTTACATATATTATTAAAATAATAACTAATTAATATCACGTCTCTCACACACCTCAATATAATAATTAACTTTATATCATATCCTTCACATATCTTAACATAATAATTAATTTTATTTCATGTCATTCATAATTTTTAATAAAAAAATATTTTTATTTAAATTTAATTTTAATTTTATTAAATTTAATCTTATAAATAAACAGATCCTATATATTATATATTTATAAATATGATCATTTAAGTATAAAAATATGTATTTTAATAATTAATTATTTAAATATATTTAATAAAAATACATAAATTTATATGATATATATTTGAGTAATGGGAGAGGTCCCCAGCCTGCAAACGAGCCAGTGTTCAAAATAGAAGTTAGTGCAATTTTTTATTTGTACTCCCATTTTATGGAACTCATTGAGCTCCCCCAATCACCCTAGTGCACACAGTGGACCCCACACATCACACTGATGAAACAATACGTTCATGTCAGACTGTTTAACTGCGCCAGCATTGTGGCCGGACCAACGATTGAGAAGTCCGAGGACACTGGACGGATGGTCCGACCACACCAGACAGTTCGACTAGGCTAATATTGTAATCTAACCAGACTATTTGATGTGGCCGGGTGGATAGTTTGATTAGGCCAAACTGTCTAGCCTAGCCACATCACTAGCACGACCAAACGGTTCGACACGTCCCCGTCGCTGTGATGCGTGGAGCCCACTGCACACATATGGCAAGCAGTGATTGTCGAACGGATGCTTAACTTAACGTAGTCAGGCATCCAAACTCAATAATTTTTTCATTTTATGAGAGGCGCACTAAATTTTGAGATATTTTAATTTTTAAGGTAAATTGTATCTAGCATTCGAGATCTAAAAAGTATTACAAATTAGTTTTAACTTTTAAAAACTCTAATTTGAGTCCCTGTTATTAAAAAACTCCAATTCAGACATAATTGCTAATTTTGTACTAATATGCTGTAATATTATTCTCGTTTGTTAACTTTATAATTTTTTAAAATATAATTTAAAATATTAATATTTATAAATTTTAGTATTAAATTTTTAGTATTGAGAAATAAGAGACGTGAGAAATTAGATTTTAAATTTTTTTAAATTTATAAAGATTGGGAACAGAGAGATATAATAGTCAATTATAATGTATAAATAATTCAAATTAATTAAAGAATAATCAACCTTTATATTTTCTATTAAAAAATAAGTAAAAATAGTGAGATTCTGAAAAAGAGATTAAATTTATAGCACTTTTATGATCTTAAAGACCTAAATTAAGCTTTTTAAAAATTTAAAATTAATTTGCAATCTCTATCAAATCACAGGGGCCTGAATGCAATTTGCCCTAATTTTAACATTTAAAATTTTAATTTTTTTATTCTTTCTTTTTACCATGCTAAAGTTCAGTCTACCAATATATTTGAGGCAACTTTCAAGTTGAGTACGAGTGAGTCACGTATAACTTGAAATTAAATTATTTGATTTTTATTTGAGTTAAATTCGACAGGTGAAATTTCATATTTGAGGCGTCTGCGCGTGCGAGAATCAGAGGTACAATTGTAATTTTATATTATAAAAAAATTATAATTTTTTAATTAAAATTTTGATTTAACAGAATGTTTAACAGAAGATATTCAATTGGACTTTATTGGAAGCTTTTTATAAATATCAAGGACCACAGTGATCTATACAGTAAGTTTAGGAACCTGACATATTTTCAAAAATGTGAACCTACGTGACAAGTCGAGTAAGTCTCAGGGACCTAAGTGAAATTAGTCCTAAATAAAATATAACTATAGAATTATATTTTCAAATAGATGTGCTTATTATACATTTTATGTACATGAAATTGTAATAGTATAACTTCATTTAAATATATTATTATATCTATATTTATAATTCAAAGTCTCTTTATGTTTATTATCTTAACATATTTATAATAATAAAATCTCTTAAAAAGAATTTAAAATTTTTAAATAATTTTGTTTATAACTTGTAAATATATCAAATCAATTATAAATTGAGTTAAGTAAAATTAAAGTATAGGTGATTTAAGAGTTTAACAAAGTGCAATATAAGGATTTAATTTTACATTGATCTTTATATGAATCACATAAATTTAAGTAAATTATAGTATTTATTTGCAAAATTAAATCAGATTTGAAGTGAAAATATGTGTAGTATTAAATAAAATTAGTTATTATATTATGGTAGAAAAATGAGGAATATGAAATTAACAAATTAATTTTTTAAGTATGTATAATAGATATAAAATAAATATTTTTATTTTAAAATACGTATAAAATATAAAAAATTTAGAATATATTATTTTTATATTATAATAGTTAATTATTTTAACTTGAGGTGAAGCCAGACCTAAATACAAATATTACGTAATGATGTGATTTTAATAGAAGAAGAAAATTAAATAGCCTCGAAAATCAGATTTTCTCGGGCACCAAAATGACATTTTCTTCCGTTTTGCTCGGCTCACGCTGGCTCTGTTTGCACGGGCCCTCCTCTCCACGTGGCTCCTCTTCATTTGTTCGAAGCGTAATCGGAGGTGACAATTGGGTGGCTTCGAGTGGATTCTGAGCGAGTTGCCTCACCTCAAAATTAAAATTTTTTAATTTAAATTCATGCTTATTAAATTTTTTATTTTGAGTTAATTTTTGAGTTAAATTAAATTTAATTATATATAATATTATAAATTTATTCTTAAATTTTATAAATATATTTTAAATATTATTTCATTTATATAAAATATTTTATCATATTATTTAGAAATATCTTAATTTGACTTTAAAAAATTATAAATATATATATTTACAAACATATTGAGCTGATTACGAGTTAAATCAATTTTATTTCGAGTGCGCTAATTTTGAGCAGGAAGAAAATAAAGTTAACAAGTTAATTTGTACTGTAATTTTGAAGTGATTGACATACTGCTACTACTAATTGTATCATATTTAATTATATTTTATTTGTTATAGGGGTTAGTGAATCTATGATGATCATAGTGCTCAATTGTACAAGGATGTTGATCTTGATGAATATTTGCAACTTCATATTATTTTATTGTTTATGATGAAAATTGTATTATTTTTGTGTTGGGGATCAGATTTGTCTTCTTTTTTATTTCATCCTTTTTTTATTATCATGGGTTAACTTATTTATTTGTCAAACTGAATTCAAGGTTATCCTAAATTAACCCGGGTTAGCATCCAAACATCATATTGTAATTAATAACTTACCCCAGCTGGGATAAGTTATTAATAGGGGTAAGCTAACCCGAGTTAGCTTATCCTACCCCCTATCCAAACGGCCCCTTAAGGAAATCGTTTGAGAGATAGAGAGGAGTTTTCTTCCTCAGGAATGGAGCTTCTTCTCTCCATTCTTTCTTCTTGTGTTGAAGTGACCTCATCATCACAAAAGAGAAGCATCATCTTGCTGATGTTGGAGTTGGAATGGAGGTCAGATTGATTTGAAATTTTGCAAAATTTTAGCGAAGTGTTCTTTGATTTTTGTATCAAACATTTAGTTAGATTTGAGCCAAAATCTAAATTTGAAAGATATCACGATTTCACTAAATCCTGTTAGAGCTTAAATGTAAAGGGAAAAATGGTATCAAACGAGTTCAGATTGGTTTGAAATTTTGCAAAATTTTAGCTCTCTTCTATACCTACAACTTTATTATTTTGTGTAAATTCAAATTAGTTCAATAAAGTGAATTTCTAACCATTAAAGTAAAGGTTACTATTTTTTCTAGAATTCTGCTGTCACTAGGTACTTTTAATAAAAATTTTATATATCAAATGGCATCTAAATACAGTGAAATTTTATATATGAATAGATGACTTTATTATCAACAACTTTTGTGTTTATCATTTATTTGAGCCCATAAATTAATTACTTGAATATTCTAGTGAACCGTCTTGTTGTTTCTAGCACGATATAACATTCATATATAGATAATGCATGATTTGTATCTACAATGCATTGGCATATGAAACGTGTGATGGTGTTTCATGTAGGCACAAGTTTACAAACTTGTGTAATAATTATGAGTTCAAGTAGGGGCAATGTGTGGACTGTAAAACTCGACTTGTAAATCAAACTAAATTATGACACGTGATTTTTAGAGAGACAATGATGTTAAATTAGGAGAGTTTTATTGTATTTACTTTCCTGCCTTAGCTCGGACTAAATGTTAGCTTTGTGATTGTGAATACTTGACTGAAAAGTAATTACAATTTATTGTGACTACAGTCCACTTAATTGATAAAGTAATTATAGTTTATTGTGCCTATGGTTCATACAATTAATAAAGCAACTAAGGTTCACTATAGCTATGGTACACGTGAAAAGGCAACTTGAGACGTAATCTAAAAAATCAATACCCAAATAATTAAAAATAAAAAAATAATGCTATTCAAAAAAAAGTGAGAAAAATAATAAAATAGAAATAATTCATGATTTGTATTTTATACATTGTTATGTGATTACTTCTTCGTATATTATTTGTTGCCTTTTAATACTAATATGAGATAAAATTTAAAT
Organism: Apostasia ramifera; assembly: GCA_019297695.1. Lineage (NCBI taxonomy): Eukaryota > Viridiplantae > Streptophyta > Magnoliopsida > Asparagales > Orchidaceae > Apostasia > Apostasia ramifera. The sequence goes on along the minus strand of JAEMOT010001681.1, from coordinate 141,009 downwards.
CATATATTTGTTTGCAATATTGTATTAATGTAATCTACACAAAGTAAAACTTATGAGAGTTGGCATCAAGCATGATTCATAATTATTTTCATCATTATTCTATTTTTATATTTTGTATTGCCAAGTAGATAATTGAAACAAGCATGTGAAGTAGGTTATACTTATAATACCTTTACTTATATATTTATTCTTTTTTTTATTTAATAGATTTATATTCCTTTTGATATTTTGAGTTTTTGGAATATTTTAATTTATATATTGAGTCTATACTAACAAAATTCTTTTATATATGTAGCTTGTAATACTACCACAGAAGTTATGAAGAGTGTGACTAAAAAACTAGTTATTTTATTTATTCATAAATTTATTATAAAAAATATAATAATATACTTTGAACTGTTTAATATATAATTAGACGATACTACATTTAAAGTGTGCACTCGAATTGCCAATAATTAGGATATCAGATTAGAATATAATTTAGAGTAAATAGCATTTAAGTTCCTCTTATTATAAAAAATTAACTCATCAGCACTTTTAAATGAATTAGTGGATTAATTTGTTTAGTAAAAAAAATACACGAACTTATATGCAAATAAGGGAAAGCACATGGGACCCAAATGTTATTATGGATTTGGAATTCCAGTTAGTTTTGTCAACTTAGAGAAATCTTAGGACATAAAAATTATATTCGAATATAATTTGTATATCTTAATTTGGAATTTCACAGCAAAAATCTTTTTTAAAGTGCAATTCATATAGTTGAATTAATAAAATCATGACTAAAATTGCATTCGAATGCGGTGCACATAATGGCAAAATTATATTCAAATACTATTTTGACATCTGCAGCTGCACATGACATCGAAATCATATTCAAATATAATTTAGTAATTGTATTGTATTCCTGAAGCTAAAATCGTAATAAGAAATGATTTTTATAATATTTTAAAAGAAAAGCTTTGTAGCCTTATGAGTAACCCTAATAAAATTTAAATATAAATTAGATTTCTATGTGGCAACTACGTGATAATGAAATTATAAGTATCATCGATGGTTCAATATTATTTTGATGTGATGTTATTTAGAGAGCATTTGGTACAATGTTATCTTGATGTTATGTTATGTTATTTAAAAAAAGCAATTGATTGGTTTAATGATATCTATAAATAATCTTTCATTAAATTATAAAATTATTAATCAAAAGATGACATCTACATTACATAACATAACACCAAGATAACAATGAACCAAACGCCCCTTAGAAAAAATAATTGTTTAGTTTAATGGCATTTATAAATAATCTTCTATTAGACTATAAAATTATTAGTTAAAAGATAACATTTAAAAATCATGACATCTAGATTACATAACATAACACCAAAGCCCTGTTTGGTTGGAGGCCATCTTGGCCATGACTATGGCCAAAATAACCTCCAACTATTTTATTAAATATTTTTTTTATTTTTCATTCTAAATACATAAATTTTAATATAAAAAAATTATTTTATATTATATCTATATAATTTTTAACACATTATATTTAATTTTTTATTATTATTTTTTTTAATAAAATGGTTGGAGGCCATTTTGGCCATGGCCTGGCCTCCAACCAAACAGAGCTCAAGATAACAACGAACCAAATGCCCTCTAAGTTTTTTACTTATATATCACTATTGACATTCAAGTATCATTTGAGTTGCACTACGTTCATAAAGCTGCGCGCGTGCTGCACCACAAACTTCCCCCATAATCAATATCGAGATGAAGAACGAAAAATGTAGATTTGCGTACCATTTTTAACTTTTCTTTCAGGAATTTCATCAAACAGACGGTGAGCACTCGCCCTGATCCTGCCCTTTCTTCCTCATCCTCAGCCGTGGCCTCGTCGGCTTCAAGTGACGCGCCTGGAAAGCCACCATTGCTCTGAGAACAGCGAGCAGCATCTCTTCAATCGCTGCCCCCCTGTTATCGGGTTCAAGAACCCTAAGAGCCCTAGCGACGGCCTCGATGGTGCTCACGCATCCGCTCCACGGCTCCTTCCTCAGCGCCAGATCCGACTCAAACGTGCTCGCCCCCTCCAATCCCAGATCGCAGCCGCCGCCGATCTCTACCTGCAGAGCGAATCGCGAGAGGAACGGGAGGCTGGCGGCGACCATCTCCCTGGCGTGGCTCCAGGTCGCGTCGAAGACGACGAGAACGGGCTCCGATCGGGCCGCTAGAGGAGTATCGGCGGCCCAGCGCGCGAGATCTTGGGCGGATCTGGAGCTGCAGAGGCTGGGGAAGAGGAAGAGAACAGGGGAGGAAGGCGAGGGGGAGAGGGAGAGCGAATCGAGGAGCGGGGAGCAGCCGTGGCGGAGGCGGCGGCCCCGGACTGATTCGAAGAGGAGCAAGGAGCGGGAGAGGGCGGGGAGAGTGGCGAGCTTGTTTCCGCGTAGCTCGTGGGGGTGGTGAAGGACGACGAGGCGAGTGGAGGTGGGGATCGGCGATGGGGGAAGGAAGGGGCAGATGCAGATGGCGGTCGGCCGGCCGCAGCCCTGCCAACAGATCTCCCTCCGCCGCTGGCTCCGGCGATCGTTTTGATCGTCGTCGGAACATCGGAAGCCGCCGCCATGGCTGGCGCTGGAATTGAATTCCCCGTCGTCTTCGTCTGGCAGGGCTGGCTCTACCTCCATTCTTCAAATTTAGGGTTTACAAATCAAAAAAAAAAATTAGGATTTTGAAATATTAACGTATATAAACTTTACCAAAACACCATACATAAATTTGAATTTATATATAAATTTTAAATATTATATTGATTTTTTTTTCTGACGTATCTATATTTAAACTGATAAATATCTATTTATCGCCTTCACTGAACAGAAATTAATCATATCTGTAAAATTATTAGATTCATGTTTGTTAATATATTTTTTTGTGGCTTAGGATTGCAATTGTTGCTCGAAACTCGAAACTCGAAACTCGCCCAAATTCACTGAATTTTAGCCCAGTTCTATTAGATAATCAACATATATATATATATATACAATTTTGTGTTTCATTAGCATTATCATACATAACAATTATAATATTTAAAAGACAATTTTGCTTACGACAAAAAGCTGATCAATTAGCTTGAATAAACGCGAAATTCAACTCAAACTTAAAAAAACGTATGCTCACTCGAATCCGACTCTTTTACGGCATATGATAGGGGTGAGAACGATCCATATTCAAGTAAAACCAAGCATAACTTAAGCTCAACTCAACTCAATTTATATCGAGTTCGAACTAATATGTTCCAATTTTGAGCTGACTCAAGTTTTCAACGGGTTAACCTTGCCCTTCAAGAATTAAATTTTTTTAACAAAAAAATTATCTTTGCTAGCACTTAAAATTGAGTGAATCATATTCACAATATCATCTAATAAATATTCTTATCACAACTAATATATATTTATATACAATTAATTAACTTGATCTATTTATATTTAAAAAAGTAGTAATCGAGCCAAGTATATCCAATCCAACTGGAGCTCTGGCTTACGCTAATAAACTCAAGTTAAGCTCAAATTAAGTTAAATATCGATCCAAATATTAGTTGATTACTTGATTATGAATCTTCGAGCAAAACTCTCACCCCACTTATGGCATACTCTTTTTTTTTTACTATAACTCACAATAAAACCGACCTGTCAAATTTTAGCTTACACGCCTTGATACAATCATCTCTAATTAATAATTGACATCAATAAATTAATAATACATTTAATAAAATAAAATTTTTTATAGCTTTTAAACTAGAATGTTAAAGTAAGCTCCACGTTCGACCAACCAATAAAGAGCTGCCCCGTTAATAGTGAGCATTGAATCCACCTATTAATGCGACCGATTTTTTTGTATACTATGCGATGTTAGGTGATTTTTATTAGAAAATAAATATGCATCTTTCTAATAAATTTTATAATACTCTTATAGTGAATGTTGATAGATAATTACGTATCTGTAGTTTTTTTATTATTATTATATGGTATAGTTACTTTTCAAAAAAAAAATTCACCTATTATAATAGTTTTTTTAGATAATTATCTTTAAAATTAAATATAAAATATATGATAATTTATTTTACATCAAGTCAAATATAAAAAAAATACTATTAGGCATGTCTTACGCAAAAAAAATAATTAAATAAATATTCAGATTATATTGAGTGAATTATAATATATAGAGCCTTGCTACATATCTCCAATAATTAATTCATAAATTAACGCATTATAATTTAAACTTTTAATATACTTAGATTATCTAATAAATTAATAATTAATTCTAATCTAGTGACAAAAATTAGGAATAAAATCGAATTTAAAAATATTAAAAAAATAATATTTCATAAATAGTGACAAAAACTGTTCATTAAAATCTTTCACGTAGCAAACATGATTTACAGAAAACTTTATTACTAAAAATTTTTAAAATAAGAATCAATAAAAAATTTTAAAAATTATAAATCAAAATATAATTAAAAATAACTATAAAAAAATTTTAGTAATTATTTCACATTTTATATAAATTTTAATTTTAAAAATCAATTTTATTTTATATCTATCAAAAACTTTTAAGAAAAAAAATTAATTTTCTTACTTATAACATAAATTTAAATAATAAAATAATTTTATTTTACAATAAAATATTAAAATATTTTTTTCTAATCCACGACAAATCAAATTATCTTAAAAATAAATTTAGATCAAATAAAAAGAAATTGTATTCGACAAATGAGATAATATTTTAATATTATTTTTACAACTAAAATCAGATTTAATATCATTTATATAGCTAATTTTAAATTTTCATAACTAAAATTATATCTAAACACAATTTATAAAATTAAAACTGAAGATAAAGTCATATTTAAATACAATTTATATAACGAAAATTTTATTGAAATCATTTGCATAATTGTAATGGCATTTGAGCACAATTTGCATAAATTAAATTTAAAACTCCATAATTAAAGTAACATTTAAATAAAATTAACATAATTAAATTAATATCTCATAATTTAAATCATATTTCAATTTTTAAAGAAACCATGTTTGAAATCTTAATTAAAGAAAATTTATAAAGCAGTATAAGTGGTAGGATTATGTTGACCTACTCAATATTTCAATAATCAGGATTTAAATGAAAGGGAATTTACATACAAAACATTGAATTCATCATAAATTACGCATTTCACCATCATTTAGTAAATATTACGCATATCACACTCTGCTTATGTTGGCTATTGTTACAATAGAAATTTAAACTCATAAGCAGAGTGTGATATGCGTAATATTTACCAAACGATGGTGAAATGCATAATTTGTGATGAATTCAATATTCTGTATGTAAATCCCCTTAAATGAATTAGATCTGAATCGACAACTTAATTTACTTAATGACTCGACCCGACATTCAAGTACCCGTGAAGAATATATTTAATATGTAAAAAACATAATTTTAAAAATTAAACATACACATTATTTTGTACATAGTAACAAATTTTTTAATGAAATTTTTAACAAGATCTGATAAGTTTCAGATGATATTTTGAATTACATATAAATGACAAACCTTCATAGCAGGAGAGTGACGTTGGGTTCATTTCTACTGAGCTCCTGATCCACACTGCAAGCAAGCAAGCAATTAAATTATATTATTGTACTAACAAGGAGAACTCATGGTGAGTCAAACCCAACCTAATATTTTGGGAATAAGTTAACTCATTAAAACTCGAGTTAAACAAACATGACCTCATAATTTTTGGGTCAAATTCAAATTGATTCGGAGAGTGCTCAACCTTTGATTTTGTGATAACATTCAAGTTATCTATAGTAATTTTTTTCATTACTTTTTTTCGGGTTTGAGTTGACATAAACCCGTTCAGATTTGGTTCGTGTTAGTAAACCAGATTTCAGGTCGGAACCAAAACAGTCCTTTAAACCCATAATTGCCTGAAACCATAGCTTTTCCCTAGTCTAAAGCCACCAGCCCATAAAACTGAGTAGAACTCAAACAAGATCCACAAAGTAATGTTACCTCTAAATTTAAAAGTCAAGCAGACATGAAATGAGTATTAGGTTCCCTGGTTGAAATATTCTCCACAGAATCCTTAAGCTTACAGCCCTTGGTCTCAACGGGAAAGAAGACAACAGCAACCCCTGCAAGCAAGATGACAGCTTCATAGAGAAGAATAGCCGCTGCACGGTGGCAACTATCTACCATAGCGACGCCCACAAGGGGAGATATGATCCCACCAATCCTGCCCACGGAGCTCGCAGCTCCATAGCCAGTGCTCCTAACAGAGGTAGGATACATCTGAAATGTCCATGAAAGGAAAATAACAGCAAGATCAAATCAGTTTTATGTTCTTAAAGCAACATGAGTATAAGAAGAATAGTGCATTTCTTGAGTTTCTTCTACAGGAAACAAAACCCTCTATGAAAAAGGAGAGAAATTATTAAATCTCTAGTTACTAACTTTTAGTTGGAGGCTATTTTGGCCGTTGCTCTTTTTTAGAAAATAATAAAAATAAAAATATTTTTTATCCTCAATATATAAACTTCAATATAAAAAAATTTCACTTTATAGTACATACTACACAATTCTTAGCACATCAATCAACTTTATTTCATAACCTATACAACTTTTAACATAACTATATTTTTCATCATATACGTATATTAAAAAAAAATTCCTTCGTACCTTTTTCCCCCCCAATATAAATAGGAAAGCTTAAGTTTATAGTTGCAGCCTAGGAATAACTTTTATATTATTACAAGCTCCGTCACACACAAACTAGTTTGCTATGAAGCATGTAAGCAATTCAACATAGGCTTCCAATGTTCAAACAAAATTTAGCATAGGCTTTTTGTCTTCAACCTTATGCCATAGATAATTTGGAGGTCACTACGATTTAAACTTGAGATCCTTGACTCTGATGTCATGCTAAACTTCTAGTAACCAACTTAAAAACTTAATCTTGTAGGTTATAACATGGAAATATTTTTATATTGTAACAGGCCCCATCATGTGCAAGATGATTTGCTTCACAATATAGATTCCATTAAATCTCTAATTACCAACTCACCCAAAAGGCATAAACCTGTAAATTATGACCCAGAAATGATTTTATATACATACTCCTGTATGCGTAAGTTTATTTACTTTGCAGTATAGAGTTCAACATAGAAGTTTTTTTTCTAATCCCTATGTTATAGATAATTGCGGGTCAGTAGAATTTGAACTTGAAACCTCTTGCTCTAATACTATATTAAATCTCTGGTTACTAGTTGGCCTAAAATCTTAATTCTCTAGGTTATAGTCTAGGAATAATTTTATATTCTAACAAATTCAATTTAGAATAGGTTTTTTTCTTTAACCTTATGCTAGGATAATTGGGAATCATCAGGCTCAAACTTGAGATCACAGGCTATATACCATGTTAAATTTTTGTTTATAAACTAACATTAAGGCCCCGTTTGTTTTTAAATTAAAAATTAACCTGATTTAATTTTAACTTGGCATATCACATCATACATAAAATTTAATATTAAAAATTAACTTTATTTCACATCCTACACACATTACTAAAATAATAACTAATATATATCACATCCCTCACATATCCCAATATAATAACTAACTTTATATTACATCCCTCACACATGCCAACATAATAACTAACTTTATTTCACATCATTCACATCTTTCAGTAAAAAAATATCTCTATTCAAGTTTAAGTTTAACCTTGTTAAATTTAACCTTACAAACAAACAAACCCTTAAAATATTAAGCTTAGAGGTCATGACCCAGACAAATTTATATTCTTATAGAAATAAACAGGAAAACAGGATGGGCCTTCAACCTATAATACTACGTTATTGTTAAACATTTGATGACCAACAGCCCTGAAAATTTGTGCTTAAATGTTGTACAATTTTGAATCCATAGGAGCCGACCCACTACTATTGGTATCAAACTGATATACCTTTCACACAAACTGATATACCTTTCACACAAACTGATCACTATATAGAACACTACAAAGAATCGATTTTCAGATTACAATTCCCCATATGCAACCTTACTTAACTATGATTGTTACTGGTAATGTGGTAATAGTATATCAACCTCAGAATGGCAAGAATTTCAACTATACTGCTGCAGACAGCTATAGATGCACCTTTAACTCAAATAATGTATAAGCTTATAGAAAAACCACAAAAGGAAATAAAAAGACTAGAGAATCCCAAGAAGTCTACATCGAGTTGGAATGTTGAACATCCCATCTGCATAACTCAAAGAGACGGTTTTATGACTTGTTATGGTTTTAAGTTCCTCCATATTAACCAAAGGAAACATAAGAGATTATAATGCATCAGAATGACGATTGAAAATAATGAGAAGATATTAAAAGCTATTCTTTGTCATACTGACCTCAGGAGCATATATAGAAAGACTGGTTATGCTTCCTGTCATGCATATCCGAGCACCAAACAGTAGCACTGTTGTAGTCAGTTCTCTCTCGCGAAATACTAATGGAAACAAGAAAGCAAAAGTGGCAAACATCAATGAGGCAATCGAAAGCTTTCGGCCAATTCTGTCGACAATGACAGCTGATATAAGCAGTCCTGGAAGCTCTGCAAGAATGTATTAACCAAAGCTTATTAGTTAAAATACTGATACTTGTAAGTTTAATCTTGTAGAAAGAAAAGCCTCCATTCAACCAACCAGCCAGGCTAGTAATAAACACATTCTTATAGAGACTGGAGCCCTCCGTGCTATTCTTGTGCATCTTTGTTGCACTACAATCTGCACTTCCATCATTTAGAGCAGAAGTTAGCAAGATCACACCGTAATATGCATAAACATTCCCAAAAAAGGCGACCCAAAGAAGAAGAGTTGATCTGAGTAGCTTTTTAGAGAGAAGCTTTGACAGTGTGCCAATCAATCTAAGCTTGGATTTAACATAACCAACAGAGGAAAATCCATCCTTTCGGCCAGGAATCATACGACCGTCTCGATGATCATCAGTATTTTCAACATGTTCATCAACCTCCACAAAGCAGTCAGAGGTTAGTTCACCTGAAGGAAGCACTTTCTTGTTTATTTTGGCCATGCACTCCAACACCTGCATAGCTTCTGATTTTCTGCCTTTCATGCAAAGATACCTTGGTGATTCAGGAGTAATGCAGTAAAATATAAGCAATAAAAATGATGGCAAGGAGGACAGTGCTAGCAGCCATCTCCAGCCTAATCTTGGCATGACTACCTGCAGTTAGATAGTTTACCAATGAACCTTTACAAGTGACATAAATTAGTATTCCAAATTGTATGTGGTGATTCTCAAGTTTGTAAACACCAGATTATGTGATGTGACTTCAAATATATGTGTGTGTGTGTGTGTGCCTATTTTGTAGGGATTTTTTTTGAATAAAATTTTGTAGGGGATTACACATGCTACAACAAACTTGTTGATTTCTATTATAATTGTCAAAATTATAGAGTTACAACAATACACATAAATATTAAAGTAAATTACTTCTAGGTCTTGAGATTGATACAGAACTTCAAATTGATCTATAAATTTTGAAATCATTCACGCAAGTCACTGAGGTTGATAGAGCTCTTCAAACTAGTCTATAAATTTTAAAATCTTTCCTGCAAATCCTGGAGGTTGATAGAGAGCTTAAATTGGTCCCTAAAATTTTGCCTCCCAAACAAAAGAGTTGAGAGGCCAGTAACCTATCAAACTCAAAGACCTACATAAACTATTTCAAAATTTATGAACCAGTGTAAAGTGCCTTATCAATCTTAGAGACCTGGGTGAAGGGTTTCAAAATTCCTGAAGCACTCTGTCAACCTCAAGGACCCAGAAATAATTTACTCTAAATGTGAACTTCTATGCTTTTGTTGAGTTATTTCTAATCTAGGATAGGATGGAAGAGAGCTGATCTTTCATGTATCTTAAACATGTATACACATCATTAATTTGAATATTTACATCCACTAAACCACTGAATAGGGCAAAAAATAAATTGTTCTTGGAAAAAAAGTCGAAAGGCATTTAATCATTGTGTTGAATAAAAATAGAAAGCATGTTTTCCTTGTTAAAATGTAATATTCATGATTTATACGGTTAACGTGTATATAAGTCAGATTATTGTAACAATCACCCTTCTTAATTGGTAACAAATAGAAATTTGAATAAAAAGCAAAAGAAGGAAGTGCATAAAAATTTTGTTACGTTGAATTACTAGAACATCAATCAGTTTGTACAAGATAGTTCAGTTGGAATGGTAGAAATTTAAGATCACACCCATGCAAGTGATGCCTCCAAGATTGTGCCTATGCTCCAAAAGAAGGAGAAAACAACCATCCAAGCACCTCTATTAGCAGCAGGAACAAACTCCAGGAACCAGGAAAACAGAACCGGTCCACCTCCCAATCCAGCACCAACCACAAATCGGAAGATGACCAAAGATATGTAGTTCGGGGAAAATGAACTGATAAAACCAATTCCGCTAGTAACTATTGCTGTAAAGAGAAACCCCTTCCTGAAAAATGATTAAACGTAAGAGTAGGAAAAAACTAATTCTTTCTTCTTTTCAGGAAAATCATCTTTGTTAGTACTATAACATAGATCAAAATGAGAATTTCCCAAAAGAACATAGGAGGAAAACGTCATAGCTAAACTGTCTTTGCTCAAAAAGAGAATATAAGTTACAGTCACTTTAAGGTAAAACAACGCCAAGTCCGATAGCTGGCCATAGGCTCTTTAAACTTCTAAATTGCTTAAATCAGATAAAACAACTTAAAGTTTTAATATGCGAAAAATATCATTTGGATGCACTTTAAGCTCAAATGATTTTATTTCTAAAGCTACATAAACCGTTTTGATGTGCGTCAAATTTAATCAACTTTATTTTAAGTTAAAGCAGTTTCTAAATAGAACCTTAGATTTTGAAGTAGCTTAGAGTTCAGGCATCTTTCTCGTAGCTTGAATTTTAAGCAGCTTGAAAATTTTAAGCCGCTTGAAAATTTTAAGCCGCTTGAAGTCCTAGAACTTGTTGAATGTATTTCAAATCTAAGCAGCTTAAAGTTGGTGGTCAAGAGCACCAATTTTAAGCGGGTTATAAGGTGAAATTTCCAATACTGTATGCAGCATATGTGAAATTTCCAACAATAATGTGGCATGTATTTCACTATTTCCCAAAAAAAATTTGAGACAAAATTTATCAAAGCGAGTGAAAGGTTAGATAACTTGCCTCCTACCGAAATTGTCGGAAACAACTCCCCAAGTATATGCTCCAACAAGCATGCCAGCAAAAACTACACTTGAGATAAGACTCTTCTCACGAGCAGAAAGATTCCACTCAGATTGAACAGCAGAGCCAATAAAAGAAAGAATCATCAGTTCCATCGCTTCAGCGGCATAAGCTATCCCAGAATACACAAGCACAAGGGCTTGGAATTTCCCAAACCCCAAAGACACTAGGGCATCATCCACTGTATACGCTACACCAATGTCTCCCATCTGCAACAAAAAAAAATTAAATTCAATACCCATATTCAACAATCAGGCAATTATTCTGAAGCCCTTGCCTCTCTCGCCTAAATTCCTACAAGCAGAGCCGGAGGCAGCAAAGAAGAAGCTAAACAGGGTAATTGAATGCAAGGAATCGCGGCCAATCTTCAACAATAAAGATCGTTAAAGTTCTCATCAGACGTTCAAGGAGGAGAAGGCGTGAATCTCTAGCACCATTCTTCACATAACCCACCAAAGAACGAGAAAATACAAAAAAACGAGGTGAAGATCATTTAAGCAGTGCAGATCCGGCCATAAAGCATATCAGGAAGAATCAGGAAATCGATTTCTTACTAGAGAACGAGTCGCCAGACTGTCGTAGAACAGATTTGTTCTCCCTCGCTTTCCTCCGGCCCGCTTATCTCTATTTGTCGCTGTCGCGACTGCAAGAACTTTGCGCATGTAGCACAGCTTGAGAGCTGCAGCGGCTGCCGCCTTAGCACTACAGAGAGACAGTGGAAACGTGCTTTTTGCGATTTGAGCCCCCAATTAATGCGGTATTTATTCTGAAGACAACGTACGAGCGAAATGGGGACAGCAGGACGCATGCTGGAAGCAGCGACGCCGGCGAAAGTGACACGTGCCAGACAATAACGAGGTGTTCCAAGGAATTGTGAAAGAAGGACGAATGAGCTTACAAAGGATAAATTGCATTGAGGACCCTGCAATTAAAAGGACATTACAATTAGTCTTAATTTCTAAAAAATCTCAATTTTAGTATTTAAAATTTTGTAAATTTTATAATTTTAATCCTATCCCTTCTATTCTCACTCTCCTTAAAACTTTAATAAAAATTGTAAATATACATATCAAAATTTTAAAATTATATTTTAAAATAAAAACTTAATAATTGAGAATAATTTAATAATATAATAATATAATAATTATGTATTAATGAAAATTAAAATATAATACATTTATAATTTTGAAAACTTAAATTAAAAGTTTTAAAAGATTAAAACTAATTTACAGTGCACTCTTTAAGCTCATTTGATTCGAATTTTTTTTATTCAATATAAATTTTAATCGTAAAATTTAATTTTATTTTTATTTAATATAAATATAAATATTATAATTAATTTTATTTCTTATTTTATATATTTTTTAATATTAAATTAAAATTATAAAATAAAATATTTTTTTATTCAAAATTTAATCTTCAAATCATACGGGGCCTCAAGGTTCGGATGCAATTTACCGAATTATAAATTTTAAAGGGATAGTCACGTGCTGCCCACCAAAATATTCTTAAATTATATATTTGGACTTTATATTTTCATATTTACTAATTAATCAAAATATCCACCTCGTTTAATTTGAAATTTTTTTAGATAAAAAATATTTATTTTTAAAATTTAATGAGAGAAAAATTTATTTTAATATTAAAAAATATATAAAATATGAAATACTTTTAATTCTAATATTCGTCTTTGTATTGATTGTAAAATAAAATTAATTTTTATAGTTTAAATTTATATTAGGTGAAAGATTATCTCGATTTAAACGAAGATAAAAAATAAAAATTCCGCCCATCGGAGAACCCTTGAGAGCCGATTGGTTATTTTTATTATTAATTTTTCTTATTTTAAATTATTTTAATATTTTCTTTATTTAAAAGTAAATAGAGCCTAAGGCCTTGTTTGACGCGAGGATNTATTTTTATTAAAAATTATTGAGTATGTGAAGTAAAAAATATTATTTTTTATATTAAAATTTACGTAAAATAATTAAAATAATTTATTTATTTTTATTATTATTATTTTTTAAACTAGTACTATTTTGGTCTTGTTTTAGTCCTTGCGTTAAACAGGGCCTTAATCTTGGGCGACTTAGCTGAGGTGTGAAAAGGACCTCTAAGTTGAGAAATATAAAGCAGGGGGAGCTTTTCATAATTTGTTGTATTGAACTTTAATTCATCGTCATAGAGCCGTTGAAACCTTTGAGAAGTTCCTCTTGTGGATACAAGAGGAATTGTATTACGTAAAATTTTGTCTCACTCTTTGATGTATAATTATTTTTATTTATTTCTGCTAATCTTATATATTAGCTAGATTTTACTTATTATTTTACTCAGCCGAAAAGCCTATATATTGACGCGATTTCTAGATGTGCCTTTCGATCGTTCACCGCCTCAATTAACGATAATAATTGCTAGTATTAAGACAAGATTTTCAACTCACTATAGTCGAACAATCAAGTATTTTTAAAATATCAAAGACAAATTTTACTTTATTTGTCTTTGAATTGTAATATAAATTAAAAAAAAAAATGCAATTGATTATTGATAGACTACAAAGTTTAACAAGTAGCGTGACATCTGTGCTAAAATTTTAGACTAAAAAAAATTATTTTTTTTAATTCTTTATTGCAATTTTTTTTTTGAGTATTTGGTTCGTTGTTATCTTAATGTTATGTTATGTAATTTAGATGTCGTGACATCTAGATGTCATCTTTTGATTAATAATTTTATAACTTAATAAAATATTATTTATAGATGTCATTAAATTAAATAATTACTCTCTCTGAATAATATAATATAACATCAAGATAACATTGAACTAAACGCCCCCTTTAATATCTTTAATTATAATATTGATTAACAAATCATTTTTCCACCTATCATCATTTATTTCGTTGACTTAGAGATAACAGTTTTGATTATAATTATTGTGCTTTTTATAACTTAATTAAAAGAAAAAAAATAAATTGTAAGGCCTTGATTGAAATTTTTTAAGTATAAAATATTCGCTATCAGCTTCCCTGCTAAATAAAGTTAGGGGGCGTTTAATTTGTTGTTATTTTAGTGTTATGTTATGTAATCTAGATGTCATCTTTTAACTAATAATTTTATAATTTTATATAAGATTATTTATAGATATCAGTAAACCAAACAATTACTTTCTCTAAATAACATAACATAACGTCAAGATAATATTGAACCAAACTCCCTCTTAATAAAATAAATTTAATTTTCGGTAGTCCTCTAACACAAGCTAACCGCCCAAATAAATTCGTTTTTATCATTCTCCCCTCCTAATGGCTATTTAAACCCCTCTTCTTCATCGTTTAGACTCATTTCAGAAATATCTTCTTATCTTTATAAGCGTTCGTGAAAACGAGCCAGATCAATAGTTATATTTTTATATCAAGTTTATTTTAAAAATTGAATATTCATTTGTGCTGATCATAATTATATTCGCAATGTTCGTATCATTTACTGATAAATTATTTTGAATTTGACGTATTTAAATTAAGATAATTGCAAATAGTTTAATACCTAAGTATACTAAATATTTAATAAACCTAAAATTATCAATCTAAATAAAATTTAATGAATGCATGCAACAGCTGTTTCATTAAAATAAGAAATTAATAGAAAAAAACTATATATTATATTATTATCTATTAAAAATTAGAGTAAAAATTTAAGTCTTTTTCTAATATGATTAATATGCTATATGATGTTATTTAATTTTGAATGAGATCGTGGTGACATTTTAGAATTATTATATTTCTTATTATACCTCTCTATATTATGATTATTATCTAACTAATATCAAATTAAATAGCTAATTTTACCAAATAATATGATATAACTACATAATAATATTAAATCAAATATATTTTTAATTAAATTTAAATTAAATTTAATCATAAGTTTTCTAAATCATTTTTAGTGGGTTTAACGACAAAGGCTATATCATTATCAAGAATTTTTTTTTTACAAAGCAAATAAATAAAACATACTTTTATTTCACATTCTACGTAAAATTTAAATAAAAATTAATTTTATATCACTCACTATTCAATTTTTATTATTCTATATCACCAATAATTAATTTTTTTTTCAAATTTTACACAATACTTAATATAATAAATTAATATTTGTTGTTTTTTGAAAAGCAAATTTTATTGATTTAAGATGCTACATTCAACAAATTAGTATATATGGTAGGACTTAAAAATAAAGGTATTGTATCATTTTAAATAAAATTATAGCATAACAAATTAATATTTATTTTCAATCACACATTTCAAAGTACTCAATTTAAATCTATGACATTTTTTTCCCTCTACCAAATGCACCATATGTTCTTAGTTTAGCTTTTATCGTATAAATCTCTAAAATTAAAGTATAATTTTATTATATATTATGGGGTTCTTCTAGTTTAATAGAGAAAAAGTTTGTCTAATTAGTATTGAAAAATCTCAAATTTGATCACATTAATTATGACTATAATTTTAAAGTGGTGTGAATTTTTTTTTGATATTTTTTAATAAAAAATGGCAATGTTCAAAAATAAATTAAAAAAAATAGAGCTCTACACTTAAAATTAAAATCTAAGGCCCTGTTTGGTACTAGAACTAAAATCATAATCAAAATAGTACTAATTTAAATANAATATTTTTTATATTAAAATTTATATAAAATAATTAAAAAATTTATTTATTATTATTATTATTTTAAATTAGTACTATTTCGATCCTGATTTTAGTCTTTGCGCCAAACAGGACTTAAAACATATCTACTTGAATAACAATTTAATTGTTGGGAGAATATATGAAAAAAATATATTTGAATATGATTTTAGTGCTTGCAAATAGAAATAAAGCGTATTGAGTAGATTTATTTATTTTTTATTTTTTATTTTTTATTTTGTATTCAATCATATTTCAATATAAAAATATTAAATTCTACATAATTGTTGATAAGTATACATTTAAGATACGATAAATATAAATAAAAATTTAAACAAATGGCATACTTAATTAGCTTTAAAATATTTTTTATTTATAATTAAAATATAAAATTAATTTTTTCATATTCAAATATGTTGGAATACAAAATATCTGGGTAATTCCATCACGATTAAAAAATTTGTAAAAACTTAATAGAATATAAAAATTCTAAGTAAACATATATTCGTATTTTAATATATTATTCTGCATGGCTTTTTTATTCAAATATAAAAATTATATTCAATATCAATAATAAGTTTTAATAATTTCAACTTGTTATGCATAGATTCGAAATAAGATAAATACAAATAAAAATTTAAATACATCATATATTTAATAATTATAAAATATTTATTTTTTATTATAATTAAAATATAAAATTGGTTTTTTTTCTTACTTCTTATTTAAATACAATGAAAAACAAAGAGAACTTCATTATGATCATGAAATTCATAGAAATTCACTTTTCGTATTCGAATATGATAGAAAAATAAAAACTTATGTGCAGTAACAAAAAAAAATCAGTTTTTTGCCAGCAGAAACAAAAGGAATTAGTTTTTTGCCAGCAGAAACAAATAGAATTTATTATGAAAACAGACAAAAATGGACGTAAACAAATCATGGCATGCTCCAAAAAAAAAAAAAAAAAAAAAATTCATGGCGTGCTCCATCGTCTTGTATATATTTCTGTGTGCGGGACTCATGCCGTCACATATCATAATTTCATTGGTTGTATATTAATAGTAAAAATTACGTACTACAATTAAAAATTAGTGTTTTTTGCGCGTATGACACAAAAATTTCAATATTTATTTATTAGACATCCTAAAGTTAAATATTACGTGATACACACTCATTTATTTTAATTTTACAACCAACATATTCTGGTTAAAAAATCCTTATATTTCATTTGAGTAAATCATATTTGAGTTATGTTTTAACCTAAACAAGATTCATAAGAATAAAATCTAACCCTCAGTGCATCTTAAATTAAATCTAATCGTTCATCCAATTCCCGATTATTAAAATGGCCGTCTAATGGAATATTCTACATAGTTAAAAGATTTAAATAATGGGTAATTTCACCCAGGTCCCTGAGTTTAAGGGTTATTATCACACAGGTCCACGTTTTTAAAATTATATCATCGAGGTTCCTAGGTTTTCAAAAATTATCATCTGGGACCTTTTTTTATTTTTTATTATTAAAAAAATACAAAATTACCATTATCCCTTACCCTTCCTCTCTCCACCAGATCCGGCAGCCGCGCCGCCCCTCGCCGCCTCCGGCGGCCTCGCACGGCTGCACG
>JAEMOT010001681.1:74154-119824 GCA_019297695.1 Apostasia ramifera | reverse complement strand
GTGGAAAGAGGGAGGGTAAGAGTATAATGGTAATTTTAATATTTTTTAATAATAAAAAAATAAAAAAAAGACCCAGATGATATTTTTTGAAAACCTAGGGACCCCGATATTATAATTTAAAAAATGTGGAGCTGTGTGATAATAACCCTTAAACTCAGGGACCTGAATGAAATTTGCCCTAAAATTTATGTAGGATAAGGTATAAAATATTATTTTACTTTTTAAAATTAAAATAAAATTTTAGTTAGAGAAAATTTTAGCTATGACTAAAATATCCCCAAACTAAATAGGGCCTCAGATATAAATGTCTTTATTTATTTAATAAACTTAATTCATGTTATTCATCTTAAACTACTAGTTAGAAATATAAACAAAAATTTAATGGATAATTAACAGGATTTGAATAAAAGTCATAACGAAAATTTTAATATAATCATTCATTAAGTTATTGTAAAAAAAATAACATGCCTGAGCAAATTATATATATATATATGCATATATAATTTTTTTTATTTTTTTAATTCATCCGATCTTATAACGGCTTATAATTGGATTGATAAAAGTTTTGTGCCATAAAAACTGCTGATTAGTCAGCTCGTTTGAAAATTCATTTCAACTTTTAATTCATTTTTGATCTTCAACTCTAGTTAATAGCCTTATTTTTTGCAGGATTTGCAAAAAAAAAATTATACTCAGATGTTGAGGAACAGCAGAATAGAGGGACCAAATTGTTCTAAATTGAAAAGCTGGAACTAATACATATCCCAAAAAAAAAAAGTTGGAACTAATGTGCAAGTGTTCCCAGACTTAAGGCACCTGAAAGTAATTCACATTGCGTGATAATTACTTAAAAATTTTTGCCTTTGTGGGAGCGGCCCCATCTGAGAAGTTATTGGATTCGGACAGCGCACCGTCCGGAGCTCAATCAGAGGGCGCCATGTGTGCCATACAGCTGGGTCCGGGCACATGTGGCGCCCTCTGATTGGGCGTCTGAACGGTGCGCCGTCCGAACCCAATAATTTCTTTCACATGCACAAATGATTGGGAAAGATGTCAGATGTATATCAGACCACAGTTAAATTACTAAACTGACCTCATAACGTCCTCCAAATCACGGATAGCCCCTCCGAATAAGCTGAGTCAAACAAAAAAGAGAAATGATGCTATCAAAGATCATTAAACAAGTTACTTTCAAAAAAAAATTCATTTAACAAGTCATTATTTACAATAAAAAATTATTATTTATTTTTTATATGACATTCTTTATTTATTTATTTATAGTAATTAAACCCTTTTTATTTATGAGATAAATTTCTTATTTACCTTTGCATGCTCAATCCTAAGGCCATTTTGGTCACGGTTAATAAAAAATGATACTTAATTGAAATAATAATAATAATAAATTTTTGGGATTTATCTACACACAATTTAGTTTTATTTATGCCCTACCTATTCATTCTTAATTAATTACACTATGCACACTCAAAATATTATAAAATTTTACATACACACATTTTAGTTAAAATTTAATCAAAATCTATTTGAAAAAAAAAATTCTGTTAGTAAATCATTAAAATTATATTTTTACTCTTAATGTTATATATTTTTTCCTTCCTCAATACCACATTAAAGCGCTGATTTGTCCTAAAATCAATTCACGTCGCGGATGGTTTCTTCCTTTGCCGCCACCTGAACATTAAGGTTTTAGGATTTTCACTCAAAATATATTTAAATATCCTTAAAATAATATGATGAACGGCTCAGATTTTTTGTAATTTAATTATAGTTAGGTTATTAAAAAATTAAGATTACTTATTATAATAGAAATAAGTTAAAATGTGTGTACGTAAGGTTTTATAATATTTTGAGTGTGCATAACATAATTAACTAAGAATGATTGGGTAAGATAGATAATTATCCCTAAATTTTTTTATTGCATCTTACAAAAATTTAATTTAAAAAATTTAATTTTTTATCTTCAATCAATTATATTTTACATTATTAATGAATAAAATATTTTGATAATGAGAATGACCAAAGTGATATTTGAACCAAACAAACCTCTAAAACCTACTTAAATTACGTGTTTCAAATTCAAAATTTTAAAACTTATCTAACTTCCAAATCTTATAAACGTATAATATTATTAGAAGTGTCTTTTATATTTATGACATTACTCGTGTATTAAATTCATTAAACTATGGCTGATAATTCATTTAATAAATTAAAAATATCGAACCAACGCCAACCATAATCATGAAATATTTTATACATAAAGGCATTATTATCAATTGGGTGGAATATGCTGTTGAAAATTCTATTAGAGACAAAGACCTGTTTGGCGCGAAGATCAAATCAGGACCAAAATGATATTAATTTAAAAATAATAATAATAATAATAATAAATAAATTTTTAATCATTTTACATAAATTTTAATATAAAAAAAATATTATTTTACTTCACATACTCAATAATTTTAATAAAAATATATACTTTATTTCACATCCTTGATCAAAATATTTGAATTGAGTATTTTAATCTACAATGTAAAATAAAATTAATTTTTTTAGTGAAAATTATTGAGTATGTGAAGTAAAATAATATTTTTTTATATTAAAATTTATGTAGAATGATTAAAATTTTTTATTTATTATTATTGTTGTTGTTTTTTAAATTAGTATCATTTTGGTCCTGATTTAGTCATCGCGCCAAACGAGGGTGTTGTATGGTACAACTATTTTTTTCTAAAAATGATTGATTATTTTTTTCAATTGTAGAAATATTTATTTAATAGTTGTAAAAATAAGTTTTTGTCATTGAAAAAAAAACTTTCAATACAAAAATTATCACAATAAAGCTACAATAAAAATCTCTCCAAAATATGATCTTAAACTTACTAGTTAATAACTCAAATTTATTATATTTAAAATCAACCTAAATGTTTTTTTATTAAAAAAATAATGTGCATAACCTAATTATAATGTTAGTATTTCATTTGCATAAATAGTATAAATAGTGCAAGTCTAATTCAAAATGATATTTCAAAAAGCTGTTTTTGTATAAGTCACGTAGAGTATTTTTGATACTATTTGTATAATCTAACCATTAAAAATATTGTTCATTTTGACCCACTAAATTGTACGATTTTAAAATGCACATAGAGTTTGCTTAGGATCGTTAAATCTTATAAATTAAATATACTTTTATAAGAATTAAGGCATGTTAATATATATATATATATATATATATATATATATATAGCAAATGAATTCAAATGAAAATAATGGTAGAATTTTGGATAGAATAAATTAGATAGAGGTTTGATCCCCAACCACTGAGCACCATGCTGTCAATGTAGGCAAAATCAAGCACATATAGTATAATATTCCGTGATCTCATTGTAGAGGTATTGTCCGCTTTGACTTTGAGAAAACTGCGTAATATCATTTGAGATCATGTTATCTACTTATACAGCTCAGGATCTCCCTTCTTTTCCGATGTGAGACAATTCATTCCTATGCCCCTATCACGACTCATTATTTGGCCTAGAAGCCTGCTAGGAGCCGCACTTTACTTCAGTAATTCCTTTCTCTTAGGACATCACCCTGCGATCACTCCCCGCCCTCGTCGGCTACAGGCGTCACATATAGGCCTCGTTTGGTTGGAGTTTTTTTTTAAACAAGAGAAAAATATTTTATTTTTAAAGTTTAATAAAAGAAAATTTTATTTTAATATTAAAAAGTATATAAAATATGAAATACTTTAATTCTAATATTCGTATTTGTGTTGGTTGCGAAATAAAGTTAAATTTTATAGTTGAAATTTATATTGGATAAAAAAATTACCTCGAACTAAATGAGATAGTAATATTTGATAATTGGCTGCCTACATTATGCTCAACTTAAATCTAATAATTTTTCTCAAGATATGCACTGACATTCTAGATGCAATAATACTAAGATAATAATGCTTATTTCAAAATAATAATAATAATAATAATAATAATAATAATGATAATGACGATGATGATGATGACATTAAAGTTTCATTAATAATAAGTGTTTATTTATTTTACAGATTAGAATTAAATTATTTTAATTTAAAATGGACATATCACATCATATAATTAATTTATTTCACATCTTATGTATATTAAAATAATAATTAATTTATATTATATTTTTTATATCTTAATATAATAATTAATTTTATTTAATATTATTCATAATTATTAATAAAGATATTTGTATTTAAATTTGATTTTAACCTAATAAAAAAATAAATTTTGTAAATAAACATTTCGTTGTAAATGCTCGTGGGAAATCAGCGATCGACCATTTTGTCTGCGGGTGTGGATTAGGCTTGAGAAGCTCGGATGAGAGGAGAGCGGCACCGCCTTGATAAAGAGCTCGTAGGGGCCTCACATTTTCCGGCGGCTGGAGCTGGCTGGATCGAGAGTATGGGTATGTTCGATTTCGATCACTCTTATTTTAGATCTGGTTAGTCGCTTCTGTTGTTTCGATTTTGGGGCAAACCTCGATGTAAAGGTGGATTGGTTTCTTGAAGAGATCTGAGGGGTAGTTTTGCGTGGTTTTTTCTTGGATAGGGGTGCTTCGACGAAGTTCTTTGAAGAGATAGGATTGATGGCATTTATGAATTGCAGAATATAGTGCTGCTCCTTGCTCTAACCGAGGATTGGGTTTCGCAAAGGATAGATAAAGGAACTTAGCAGTTCTGTTAAGCATACTGCGTAGAGCCACCATGATACATTTCTTCTTGAGAGAAAAGAAACTACTTGCGAATTTTCTGTTGTGAAGCAATTGTTAGTGCTTCAGTTTAGAACCCTTGACCTAGTTGCTGTATAAAAGACCTGATAAAGGAACATATCCGCAGATAAGTAGAGTATAAAATGCTTTTTCAGATTAAGTCAATGTAATGACTTAGCCGTAGATGCTGAGGCTGTTTGCTTTGGATCGTCCCATACAAAGTCTTACAGTTTTGTCCCGTACATATAGCCCACAAACTCTCATCCTCTTTTAGTTGAAGAATAATTCATTCTTCTGCTTCACTCACCGGACCAAGGAGACTATCAAGAGCCACTTTTTGCATTAGTGATTCCCTTTACTCAAGACATCGCCCGACAATCATTTCCTGCTCTTTTCAGTCACGAGTTGCCACCATCAATGATAGTAAAGATTCTTGCAAGCAATTTTCAAAATTGTGAGTTTGCAGCGGATGCACCAGTTTTGTGCTTGAGGGAGGGACATGAGTTTAGAAATTAATGGTAATGCACCAGACTTATTCACAATGCTGAAAAACTTAATGTCCTGTGTTTGTGTATAATTATGTTGATAATTTACCATCTAAATTCCTGTATGCAGCTGATTGTTTTTTACGAGCCATTGACAGTAAAGCAGCTCTTCAGCCACCATTCATGAGAATCTGAAGATAGAAACTGTAGAGTAAATGCCAGTTGATCCAAGAAGCTACAGTACATGACTGCACCAACTTACGACGTAGAATGATGCAGGCATATGATTTCAAGAAGTGATTGAATGTATCCTAAAAGAAAGGTAGCATGGTAATTTCTTAGTATCTGAATACTTAGTTAAAAAGGATTAATTGTGATATTTTGTAGTTTCGTAGTTTCGTAACACTTGATCTTTTATTTTTTACATTTTGATGGATTTTTTCTTTAGAGATTTCTTTAGAGATTAGAGGCTTAAATTCTTCTTCGTAGAAAGGCTCTACTGTGATCACGAACTTTTTAGCTTTTGACCATGCCAGAGTTGAAGAACTTGATTATTTTTGTGAAATCTTTGATTTATTTTCTTTCTTGTTGCTCGAAAACATTGTATTTCTATGACTTTTATGAATTGAATGAAGAAACTGCCTCCCAAAATTCTCTCTTCTGCATGTTTCTCTTTTCATGCTCTCTTCATTCACTTCTTTCATGCATTATGACTAAATAAATGCAGTAAACGAGATTTTTTTGTAGTATGTTAATATAAAAAGGGGCCACTTAAATGATCTAAGTTCTACATGTGTTATAACAACATATCAGTATCCATGAAATGAGCAAGTCAACACTCAATCATAAGTCAAACAAGAAGCTACCTTGTGGAGTATTTCCGTGTGGCGCATAGTAGCGAGTCTAAACTAATTCTTGAGATGTTTCCTTCAACTTATGTCAAGGAGATAGATGGCAATTTCATTAGCATGGACCAGAAAGCCAATCACATTGTAGTAGAGTTCTCCACAAGGGAAACACAAGAACATCAACACCTTTTGCAGGCCTCAATAAAACGAATCCCTAAGGGATCGCATTTTATTAGTAGATATCGTGTTTTTGCACCTGCAACTAGCCCCTTTTCAAGCTATAACATCTAATGCGATAAGACCTAGTTGCTGTCATGAGGAAGGATAAAAGGCAAATGTGAGGAACACAAACTCAAAAGCATCCAACAGAGCCTAAAAATTCCTATATAATGATGACAATATAACTAAAGAAGATATGAATCAGAGGAACACTATTATGCCTGAATGCCAATTATAAATATCACCACTCTCTTACCAGATAGGGGGATCTGATCACATCTTATTCATAGAGACCCACCAGAGAAGAAAAAACTGAGAGCAACAAACACAACAAAGTCACTTCAGTTCCATAACAAAAGTTTATAGGCATCTTTGTATTATCTTGTGGAAGATCTTTATTTTTTCGTGTAGTCCTCTTGTAAGTAATAAATAGGATAGTGGAACTTTTTAAGCTGCCTAGCATCAAAGGCACCACCTTTTGCCTGGTTGAGGCTATTTTTTTTTTGTAAAAGTGTTGTGTGTTCTTATGCAGTGTTTTGTGAACTTTTTGTTCATTTTCTTAATTTTTATTCACTTGTTATGTCTTTTCTCGTAATCTCCCTCCCTCTGTAGCCTTGGATACTTCTTAAGGGTATCTAAGATTTTCGCTTTGAGTACACGTGAATAGTGTGTTGAAAGCATCACATACATAATTCACTCTCGGATCTCAAATCTCACCCGTGACTTCCCCTTTAGCAACAAATTCATAGGTTTAGTCGATGGATCATCTTCTTCATAGAAAGCCTCCTTAACTTGACCTAGACAAGAGCCCCACACTCGACGAATCGATGATCTCCCAAGCAAGAGTTCGGCCATCCATCCAGATTGACCGATCCCTGCACGCGCCAACAAAACACGTGGATATTTCGAATGTACAGAAAATGGTACTTATTAAGTAATTATATTCAAATACTTCTTTAACACCGTGTAATGCATGGGGTAGGCAAGCGTTTAAACCCAAATCAATTTTTTGACCCGACATAAATTTACAAGCAGTGTTCATTGTAAAAATGCATACAAACTTATAATTGCATGATATTTTTCATTTAAAAACCTGGAATCTTGAGCATACAAACGATGACTATGGAATTTATGGCTAACCGGCTCACCATACTAGAGAAGTTAATATGGTCGGTGAGTTTTATATTTAGGAGTTGGGAACTATTTGCATGTTTATCTTAATTTTTAATTAATTTAATTGCCTCCTTCAATTTTTAACTATTATAAGCCCTGTTTATTTTATAATTAAAAATTAATCTGATTTAATTTTAAACAGATATATCACATCACATATAAAATTTAATATTAAAAATTAATTTTATTTTACATTATTTATAATTTTTAATAAAAAAATATTTTTATTTAAATTTAATTTTAATTTTATTAAATTAAATATTACAAACAAATAGAATTTTATTATTATTATCTCATTATTACTGATTCTTATTGAAAGCCAGGGAGAAAGAAAGAAAATGATTTTATTGATTCAAATATTAGGAATTTGAAGTTAGCATAAGGCATGCAGGTGCTGCAGTTTTGTTCCCAAACGCTAAAATTTCTTAAACATTTATACATATTTAAATTTTTTAAATTTATATAAAAATTTTATTTGCACAAATACTCACATAATATATAACACTAGGTGAGATCGGTTATATTAATTATTTATTTTCATTTGTGTTTTATTAAATAATAAATTTTTATTTAGCTTTGAATATGTTAGATTATTTTTTATAGTTTCTTGTTATGTTTTTTTTTTTGTCATTCTCTTTCTTTTTTGTATGAGCAAGATTTAATAATTCACCTTTCTTTATTAGAGTTTCTATCTGCTTATAATTTATGTTTTAATTATCTAAGTCGATTCTCTCTAAGCTTATTATCAATTGAGGTTACTTTAGCCTTTTTGCGAATATATTTATTTTCATATTGTTCTTTTATGTATATCTGTCAATTCATCTTAGTATTTTTATTTCTGCGATACTTATTTTATTTGTGTATTTTTACTTTGTGGATTAGCATTTAGCACTATATAATATCATCGGTTTTACGACTATTTTATAAAATTTATATTTAAATTTGAGTGAATTTTTTTTATAACACAATACATCAGAGAGTTTTTGATCTATTAAAATAAAAATATTTACTAATGTATTTCTCCATAACTCGAGTTTCGTCATAGCCTATTTTCTAATTTTATCAATGAGGAAAATATTATCTATAAAAAGCATATATCAAAATATTTTTTCTTGGATATGTCTCGATAGAATCTTCATAACCGAGATATAGACTTAAAATTAAACTTTGATGTAACCCAATTGAAATAAAAAAATTATCTACCTAGCATAAAATCAAATTGAAAGTTTTTTTTTTGAAAATTATTTTATTATTAATATTTTTAATGTATTTTATTCTAATTAAATTTTTAATTTTATTTTCTTTTATTTTGACAAGTTTGTCTATGTATTTTTCTCTTTTTTTAGTATTCAACCTCCTGTAAAGATTATTAAAAATCATATCTTTTGCATTGCAAACTATTTTCTTGGATTTTTTTTCGAGCAATTTTATATTTTTCTAAGTTCTCTTTGCTCTTATCATAATACTAGTTTTTGTAATATTTTTTTTTTAATCTTTTCTTTACATCTTCTTTCAACACCAAACATTTTTATTATTTGAAATTTTTTTTTTAGTCTCTATTTGATTGGTGGCTGATTTACTCATGACCATTTTTTTAAAAATAAAGTAATCTATATAATTTTTAAATATTAATTAATTTTATTTAATATTTTCACAATTAATTGATTTTATTTTTCATCATATATGTATCTAAAAAAAGTATATATTTTTTTATAAAAAAATTGATAAAATGCCTATGACTAATTTGGCCATGAACCAAATAGAAGTTTAAATTCTCCTAATATATTTTTTACAATATTACTATTGTAGTTTATAATCCTTAATCATATAATATCAGCTTCTCCTCTAATATTTTAAAACTCTCTTCTTAAAGATTTTTATAATATAAGCTTCTTATCTTTTAGATTTTACTGTTTTAACTTATTATTCCTTCTACAGTTGTTCATCTTAAAATTTAAGACTATTAATCGATATTGAATAGTTAAAATTCAATTAGAATAAACTTATAATTTTTACAGTCTAAGTGATCTATTTTTTTATAAGAAAATAAGTAATCTTTATTCTTGAAAGCCATTTTTAAAAGTGATAATATGTCTATCTCTTTTCATAAATAAAGTATTAGTAATTAAAAAATCATAAGTTGAGATAAACTCTAAGATATTTTATCATTCTTATTAGTTTTCCCAAAATCATATCTATCGTGAATATATTAAATTCCTCAATAATATTTTTAACATATTCGTTTAAATTTTCTCTCATAAATATTCTTTCTTTCTGAAGTATCTCTTGTACCAATTCTTATAAATTATTCATAAACTTTTATTTTATACTTGCATTCAATCCTATTTATGATGGAATACACGCTTATAATATTGATAGTTATGCCATTGAAAATAATTTTTAAAATTTTGTCTCAATTTCTCTTGATTTCTACAACATGATCCTTCAAACTGTTATCTAGAATTATATCAACTTTATTCCTGGTTCTATTCTTACTAGAGTATCAAAATTTAAAGCCTAAATTATCAATTTATTTAACTTTCTCATCTACTTATTTTATTTTCTAAAGGAATAAAATATTAATTCTTCTGTGAATCATAATGTCCATTAGCTCCATTGGTTTACCTATCAAGATGCCTATACTGCAAGTTTCTAATCTTATCATAGTATCTTACATTAGCTTCTTTATCTGTATCTGTCCAGGATGTTGGAACTCTTGCTCGCTTATCACTGTACCTGGACATCAATGCAATGACCTTTATATATTTTTTACTATATTCAAGCAATATAATGAGTCACTCACAGAAAATATCTTAGCTTTAATGTAATTTTTTAAAAAATTTATATCGACTGTCGACTGCCTAATACAACCCTTTGTGTTTTTCATCCTAGACTTCAAACTTGGCAGCATCGACGTATTAATACTACATAATATATAAAAATAAAATAACATATTTTAATATATATATATATAATAAATAATTATCTATATCATACAATTGTTTTCGATTTAATTCAATATTGAGACAAATTTTGCCCATTAAATTGAATTTAATAATTTAAAGTCAAAAAATTTAATTCCAAGTTAATCTTAATTTGCTCGAACTCGACCCAATGCCAATCGTGATGAGAGGCAATAATCTGAACATTAAGAGAATTAATTTTTTAAAAGTTAATATTAAATATATAAAAGTAATATTATTTTTTTTAAATTATAATTTATGTAGAATATAAATTGAAATTATTTTTTAATATTTAAAATATATTTTTTTTTAAAAAAAATTGAGGTTTTATGAGCACAACGAAGCCTTAAACAATATACAATTATTTTATCAATTCATTTATTTATTTTGTTGTGAATGTCAACCTTATCGTGGTCACCACCTCCCTATCTATCTCTAACAAGATTATATTCTTTATTCCTAAAAAACTTAATTTTTTTTAAAAAAAGTTTGCTATAGATCCCTATAATTATAATTTAATTTATATTTTTTAAAAACTTTCATTTGAGTCCTTACAATTTTTAAATTATTAGTTTAGATTTCTAAATTTTAAAATAAAAACTTAAGATGAAAATTTCAATTAGAGATCTAAATTATAAAATATTAGTTATGAACCTAAACGACATCTCTATAATTTTAATTAGGACCAATAGGTTATTATAAGTAAACTGTAGGAACTTATCAGTAATTTGCTCCAAAAAAATTACAATTTAATTTATACCAATTACTATTTATCAAAATTAGCATTTATATTTCATGAACATATATCACAAAATAAGTTTATATAGATTTAGTGTTTACACTATGATTTCTTACATGCATGAGTTCACAAAATGAGAGGGTTTATGCCAAATATCCAAAGGAAAATTACAAATACTCCTCAAAATTGTCAGAAACTTGCAAATTGATTCTTTTTTTTAGGGATAATTATCTGCATGTCACACCATTTCATTTTATTTATGCGTTATCCATCCATTCTTAGTTAATTACGCTATGCACACTCAAAATATTATAAAATCTTACATACACACACTTAAGTTAAAATTTAATCAAAATCTATTTGAAAAAAAATTATTAGTAAATCATTAAAATTATATTTTTACTCTTAATAGTACATATTTTTTTCTTCCTCGATGTCACACTAAAGCGCTGATCTGTCCTAAAATCAATTCACGTCGCGGATATTTCATTCTCTTACCACAACCTAAACATCAAAGTTTTAAGATTTTCACTCAAAATATATTTAAATACCCTTAAAATAATATGATGAACGGTTCAGATTTTTTGTATGTAAGCTTTTATAATATTTTGAGTGTGCATAGCGTAATTAACTAAGAATGAATGGGTAACGCATAAATAAAATAAAATGATGTGGCATGTAGGTAATTATCCCTTTTTTTTAATACAAAATAATTGAATCCTAAAAAAGTTTTTTAAAAATATTTTGTTAGATCACAGATCATGACATCTCAGCTCATTAATGTTTGACATTGTGGGGTAGGATGTGCTATTACTCTACAATATCTAAAGCCCTTCTCCTAACCAAAAAGTCTCAAGTCAACAACTAGAGATAGCTTTGTTTCACTTTCATCGATAAATTTTGTTTGATTCGAAAGAGCTTAAATATTATTTTATTAATATTTTAAATTTATTATAAATTTTAATAATTTTATTTTATATTTAATTTTAATTTTAAAAATAAATTTTATTTGTTATTCAACATAAAATTTAATATTAAAATTAAGTTTATTTTAGGTTTAATCTGTATTAATTCACTTGTATATTAAGTTAGAGTCCTAAGGTACTCCCCTAATAACTGATATCAACGCAAATGTGTTCATAAAATTTCTAATCGAGAGATTTGAGTTGAGCAGTAGTAATATACCAGGACTACTAATTGAATATTTTTTTATCTTTTAAATAAAATTTATATTAAAATTAAATATATAAATATAAAAGAATAAAAATAACCCTTTCTTTCTCACCTTCGACGGAAGTTGTCGTTGTCTTGTTATTTATTTAGGCCTGATTTTGGAAAGCAAGGAAGTGGAGATGCATTTGTTTTAGAGGGTTTTAATAGTTGAAGTAAAAAAGATTAATTTTAGAAGTATATTGGTGGACTAAATAATAGTCATAATTAAGTATTAAAAAAATATGAGGACTTAATGAAACAAAACTAATATATTGATATTACTTTATTGAGGCAATCAGACTAAGCTAAAAACTTATATAGAAGTATATTAACTGCATCAGTTGATTGCATTTGCTGATCATAATGAAGCTATTAAAAAAATTATTCTTCAATTAATTGTTTCAAATATTCAAAAAGATATTATTCATGTTGCTACAACTGAAGTCACAAATGCTATTATCAAGGAACTTAGAGATGAATTATTTGTTATTATAATAGATAAGTCACGTACTACAAACAAAAAACAAATGCCATGACTTTATGATTTGTTAAGAAAGAAGAAAAGATAATTGAGAGATTCCTAAGAATAATACATGTTAATAAAATATCATCTTTATCACTCAAGGCATCAATTAAGTCATTTTGATTAAACAAGGGCTAAATATTTCTAGAATTCAGGGGCAAGGATATGATAGTGCAATAATATAAGAGATGAAATTAATAGACTTAAAAATTTAATTTTAAGTTAAAATTTATTTGTATTTTATGTGCACTGTTTTGCTTATCAATTTCAACTTACACTTATGGCAATGACAAAAAGCACATTCAAGTGGCATCTTTTTTTAATTCAATTGCTATATTACTAATATTATTGAAGGATCTTGAAAATGACATGATATGCTTCGAGAAAAAATAATTGCTGACATTAAAAAGGCATTAAAAATGACACAATTTTCAGTGAATGTGGTTTAAATCAAGAAACAAGTCTTAAAATATCAGTCAATGTATGTTGGGGTTCTCACTATGGAACTATATTAAATATTAGTCATATTTTTATTTAAAATTGATGTATTCAATTTTATAAAGGAAGATGGATTGACTTGTAA
This sequence comes from Apostasia ramifera, assembly GCA_019297695.1. Lineage (NCBI taxonomy): Eukaryota > Viridiplantae > Streptophyta > Magnoliopsida > Asparagales > Orchidaceae > Apostasia > Apostasia ramifera. Next base: position 106,312 of record JAEMOT010001681.1, on the reverse strand, counting down.
GTAAAAGGTTGAAACTACTGGCCTTTTAGACGTGATATTGAGTTTTAATTTTATATTCAATATGCATTTAATGAAAGCAATATTGGGAGTTATCAATAGATTATCTATAACACTATAAAGAAAAGATCAAGATATTATAAATGGCATAAAACAAGTTGAGATTTTCAAGAAACAGTTACAAATGATAAGCAATAATGGATGAAAAAATTTATTGCAAAAGGTTTCTTTATTTTGTAGCAATCATGGTATCGAAGTTACTTGTATAAATGATATGCATGTGCTTCGAGGAAGGTCATACTAATAAATTTGTATTACTATCAAGTTGATTTATTCTATAATATGATAGATAAGTAACTTCAAGAGTTGAATGATCATTTTACCAAAATAACTACTGATTTACTTCTTTGTATGGAGTCATTATACACAGGTAATTTTTTTTTATTTTTGATAAAGTTAAGATGGTTAAACTTACTTGATTTTATTCAATAGATTTTTTTTCAGTTGATTTCTTGAAGCTTGATAATCAACTTGACAATTATATATTTGATATATGCAATAGCAAGAACTTTACTTATTTGAAAAGAATTGATAATTTTGCTGAAAGATTGATGATAATAAATAGACATATCATTTATCCATTAGTCTATTTGCTTATAAAATTATTGACTCTCCCAATTGCCACTGCAACTATAGAAAGGACATTTTCAGCAATAAACATAGTAAAACGTTGACTATGAAATAAGATAGGTAATCTCTGAATGAATGATTGTTTAGTTATAAATATTCAACAAAGTTAATAATGAGTTAATTCTACAATATTTTTAAAATGTGTTAACTCATCGAGGTTAATTATAATATCATTTTATTGTATTTGAAATTTACGTAAGGCATAATTTTTATGTTAGTATGAATATTGAATTTTTAATATTTTTACAATTTAAATGTTTATAATTTTTATGTTGTTATAAATAATTTATTTGATCTCTCAATTTGAGGTGTTGGCTCTACCACTATTGTTGGGCATCACGTGCATGGCCTCGTGGGTAGGTTTACTGCGCGAATGTCGCTGTGTCACCATGCACTGGCTTATGCGCATGAGAGATGGGAGAAAAGGGAGGGATACTTTAATTATTTTATATTTATATATTTAATTTAAACATAAATTTTATTTAAAAATTAAAAAAACTAATTGAAACCTAATCATGAATCTTAGGACCTCATTGAAAGTTTTTTGAAATCATGAACTTAATTGATATTACCCCAAACCTTAAGGACCTGAATAATATTTACCCTAAAAAAGCTTAAAAAAAAATCAACATCTTGCATGCAATTTAATAATTGAATAGTAATGCTCTTTTAAATAGTTAAGTTAATATGATTGAAGATAAAAAGAGAAGCAATTAAGCACAAGCTAATTTTCATTTTAAAGTCATTGCATATGTGAGAGAAATGAAAAAAATATCAGGAGTCAAATAATCAAAAGTGTCAAATGCAAATAATTAAAAATTAATGCCACGAGTTTGACAAATAACTAAATTTTGCCTACTTTGTGAGTAGCAATACGACGAGCAACCTTTTTAGTAGTAAGACCATTCAGAATAGCAACAGATATCAAAGATAAAACGCCCATGATATAAAAGTAGTGGTCAATGTCCTCAAACTAACTATAAACTAAAATATTATTAGGACGTATGTAGTAAAACTTAGATACCAGAAAAATTAAAGAAACCTCATGATGACATCGTGCGCTAAAGCGATCAAGAACATCAACTAGTGCATTACATATAGGGGTGGCAAAATGGGTTGGTGGGTCAGGTTCGGGTCGAACCCGAATCCGACCCAACCCAAATAGCTTCAACCCAAACCCGACCCATTTATTAAATGGATCAAAATTCATGACCCATCCCGACCCGATTAATAAATGGGCCGGATTGACGGGTTGACCCAACCCGTTTATAGGATATTTTTTAATAAATGCCCAACCCGAACCCTACCCGACTCAATTATGCCCAACCCGAACCCGACCCGTTTAATAAACCGGTCAAAATTTGTAACTCATACCCGAAATTTGCGGGTTAGGTTCGGGTCGGGTTATATATTACCACCCCTAATTACATATCACTTCATGCCAAAATATATAACTAAAATGAGAAGTACAATGCATAGCATAGTCCCCCCAGATATTTAAAGAGTTTAGTGTGGTACAAAGAATAATGCCAGTCACCATTAACCATAGATATTTATTGGTAAAAATAACTGATTATAACAAGACAATTGCAAAAATGATAAGAAATTTAGCGCAAGTATACTTATTTCTTTAAATAAAAAAAAATTAATATAGGTACTGAACTTAAAGTCTGAAAGGTATGATCAACTATAAGAATGGCACAAAAAAAATCTGAAAGTATGAATTATTTTCATTATAAAAAAATTGTGAATAATTTTAAATGTGTCCCAAACTATAGGGATCTCTAAAACATTTATCCTTAAATTGAAAGGAAAATCAAAGGAATATATGCTATTCGTGCAAATGCGCCAACAGTTGACCGCCACGTCGATAGGTCGCTCCTTTGGTTCAGGTGGGCCCGATCCCACGACTCCCTCGACCAAAACGCGTTTTCACAAGTGTTACAGTGGGCCCCACAGTTACTCATTTGTAAAATATTTTTTTTGGGGATTTTTATATACAGTAACATAAAATTTATACGAAATTACGTATTTCACCATCAATTTATAAATATTACGACTATCACACCATATTCATTTAAATTTTACACATTTCATATATTTCACATATTTCATATACTTTATAATATTATATATAAATTAAAATACATAAATTTATAAATATTTAAATTATTATTTATATAAATTAATTTATTTATAGTATTAATTAATATATTAATAATATAGTTAAGATCAAGGTCAATTTAGAAATGTGAAGTTCACCATCAAAGAATATGGTGTGAAATATGTGAAATGCGTAAAATTTAAATGAATATGGTGTAATAGTGGTAATATTTATAAATTGATGGTGAAATGCATAATTTTGTATAAATTTCATGTCCTGTATGTAAAAACCCCCTTTTTTTTTGGCATTTACATACATACTACTTAATTCATTTTAAATTACATATTAAATTCTTTATTTTTTTAATTTTACAACTTCACCCCTAAATCATTCAAAAATAATATATCTAGACATTTCTCATAATTTTTAAATTTTTTTTTATTGATTATAATTATTTAGATACTTATTACTAATAATAGGTATATACAAAATATTATTTTTGGATGATTTAAAGAGTGAAATTGTAAAATTAAAAAACAAGGAGTTTAATATATAATTTAAGATGAATTAAAGAATATGTATGTAAATCTTTCTATTTTTTTTTCAAACTCGATTTTAAATTGGGGCGATAGTTTAAATTAAAATTCACTCAAATTTCGCTTATATTTTACTCAATTATTTAAATTTAAATATTTTTTTTTTTAAAATCAAGTGAACACAAATCGACTCTCTCTATATATAAATGCACAATATTTATAATTTTTAAATATAATTAAAAATTATATATATGGATATATTATAATAATTTATAAAAGATAATGATGAAAAAATAGACACATAATATTTAAAAATAAATTTATAATATTATCTTTTAATAAAAATTTTTATAAATAAATATTTTATAAAAAATATGATTTATAATTAGACTCAATTTTTATAATAAATAGTTTTATAAAAAATATAATTTAAAAAATTATTATGTAATCGAAAAGGACTTTTAACATATTTAGATTGAATTTAATTGAAAAAAAAAATTAATTTTGAATTTACGTTGGCAAATTGAAAATTGACAAAAGGTCTCCTTTAATTTTAGAACTTGTTTCAATTTTTCTTGCACATTAAAAGTATTATTTTTTGATAATTTTAATAATTATGACGTGTAATATATTAATTTTGATGTATTACATGTAATAATTTTTATTTTTTTATTAAAAGTTTTAAATTTTGTGAAATTTTGCGTTTAAAATGTAAAACCTTCTTGACTGAAACGGAAAACAACGGACAAAACTGATGAATTTGCGTAAAATTTAAAAGGGATAATTACTTATATGTCACATCATTTAGTTTTATTTATACTTTATTTATCTATTCTTAGTTAATTATGCTATGCACACTCAAAATATTATAAAATTTTATATACGCACATTTGAGTTAAAACTTAATCAAAATCTATTTGAAAAAAAATATTCTGTTAGTAAATTATTAAAATTATATTTTTACCCTTAATAGTACATATTTTTCTTTTCTCAATACCACACTAAAGTGCTGATTTGTCTTAGGGGACGTTTGGTTCAGTGTTATCTCAATGTCAATGTTATTTAGATGTCATGTTATCTAAATGTCATTGTTATTCATCAATGGATATTTATTTGGTTCAATATTATGATATTAGAAAATATTAATGTTATCCAAATGATTTTTATTTAGTTGAAAGTTATTGACATTATAATGACAAATTGACAGTGTTATCTTGAGATGTCGCCAGATTTGGGGTGATATCTAGATGTCACCATGTAATGGTATTTTTGTAATTAATTATAATGTTATTTAAAGATGTCATTAAACCAAACAATTACTTTCTAACGATAACATAACATAACATTGAGATAACACTAAACCAAACACCCCCTTAAAATTAATTCCTGTCGCGGATGTCTTTTTTTTTGCCGTCAAATAAACATTAAGGTTTTAGGACTCACTCAAAATATATTTAAATATTTTTAAAATAATATGATGAACGGCTCAGATATTTTATAATCTAACTATAGTTAGATTATTGAAAAATTATGATTACTCATTATAATAGAAATAAGTTAAAATATGTGTATGTAAGATTTTATAATATTTTGAGTGTGCCTCTTTGTACATGGCCAAAATCCAATAACTCAATTTTTCTAACTGGAGCTTCAATCGGCCTACGATTTAGATGTCCAAACCATCTAAGCCGACTTTCTCTAAGTTTATCCTTAATTATCCTTAATTGGTGCAACACCAACTTTCTTTCAGATATACTCATTTCTCATTCTATCTTTTTGTGTATATCCACACATCCAAAGATAGAATGAGAAATGAGTATATCGAAGATTGAGCAAAATCGATTAAAGTTGATCATGGTTTGAAATAAGCTCGAATAAAGTTAAATATCAATCGAAATATCAGATGACTATCGATCTTTGAGCCAAACTGTCGTGCCGAGTTATGAGTGGGCACATTATTGTAACCCATGCTCCGTTAACGCAGATGTGTGTGGCCCATTATTCATCAGTGCAGTCAATTTGATACAATTTTTTTTTTTTTTATGTTTTTTTTTGACACAATTTATGCAAGATTTGAAATATTTGAAAACAATACTAAAATTTAGTATGGATTAGGGTTTCACGGGCGGGGGCGGCGACGCAAACGATAGTCCGGCCACCGGAGGCAAAGGCTGATTTCCCACGCCGCATGCATTCGGCGGCGGGGGCGGAGGAGAGGTGTGATCGCCTGGCCGACGCTGAGGGGGAGGCGGTGATTGCCGCGACGGGGGAGGATAATGCGGGTTAAATTGTTCCGCCCGTGGTGGAGTCGCCGGATAAACTATCTCCGGAGGCGGTGGGGACAGCACTGGCATTGACGGAGGAGGCTGGTGGTGTTCATCAGCTGGCGGGGAGGGGTTCACCGGTTGTTCCGCCGGAGGCGGCGGGCTATGGGCTGGTTGGTCTGCTGGACACGGCGAGTTGTTCACAGGGGCCGGCGCCGGAGGAGGCCGGTGGTGGCTAGGCTGCGCCGCTGGCGGCGGTGCGGAGATTACCGGCTGAACAGGGGATTTCGACGGAAGATGGGACGGAGGCCCTGCAACTACCGGTGGAGAAGAGCGAGGAGGAGAGGTGACGTAAGGCGGAGACGAGAAGGAATAATGTGGCGGCTTCGCCGGTTCGTAGCCAGAAGACGGCGGCTGCGGTGAGGGAGATGGAGGCGGCGGCGATTGCGCCTGCAGGGGAGATCCCGATCTGGTCGGCGGCGGTGGAGGTGTTCGAGTCAATTTGTCCTTTTGACCTCCCCTAACAGGGGACGACGGCGACGGCGGTTTCCTGTTTCCATACGTTTTTCCTCCTGTCGCCGGAGAAGAAGGCGGCTTCGGAAACGGAAACCCCAATCCACCGCAGTACTTTGTCTGCCTACAATCAATCGGACGGGTAGCAGCTGCCGTGCATTGCCTCGGTGATCTCTGCTCCGGGATTCCAGGAATGCAGTTCCTTCTTCCGTCCATAACGACCCCTCTCCGACGTGCGACGCATTCCGGCGCCTCGCCGGAGAAGAAGTTATATGAGAAGGTAAAATTCTGCAGCATGGGCAACCTACAAACGGTCCCGGGAACAAACCCGGTAAGCTTATTCCGTCCAACGTCGAGCTGCTCTACGCGGACCAATCCAGAGAATGAGGCCGGAATGGTCCCCTGGATCCCGTTGAAGCTGACATCGATTACCGTAGCCCGCTGGAGCCTGCCTACCTCCTGAGGGATACAGCCGGTGAGGTTGCTGTTGAGGAGGATGATCTCGTTGAGGGTATTTTCCATTCCTCCGATGCTGGAAGGAATGCAGCCGCCCAGATCGTTGTTTGCGAGGACGACGACTGAGGCTGGCGAGTTTCCCAGATTCTGGGGGATTCCGGCGCGGAGGCGGTTGGAGTTGAGGAAAATGGCATCAAGGGTGCGGTCGAAGATAGCCGGCGGGATGGGTCCCTCGAACTCGTTGAACCGGAGATCGAGATAGCGGAGGGACGGGAGGGAAAGGACGACCGCCGGGAACTTTCCGGCGAAGCGGTTGTTGCTGAGATCAAGCTCGTGGAGGAGCTTGAGGCGGCGGAAGGCGACGGGGACGTCGCCGCAGAAGCGGTTTGAGTTGAGGTGGAGAAGGGCGAGGTCAGCGAGGAGGCCAAGTTCAGGGGGGAGGTAACCGGCCATGTTGGCGCCATTGAGGTCGACGCCGGCGACGACGGTGAGGGAGGGATTTGAGGGGAGCGAGGCGCAGAAAACGCCAGCGTAGGAGCAGACGTCAGGGCCGGCCCAAGTGACGGTGAAATTTTGAGGGTCGGAGAAGATGGCAGTGGTCTTCCAGGTCTGGAGAGCGATGTAGGCTTGCCGGAGGCGTGGGTTGGGAAAGCGAAATTCTCCTGGGACGGCGGCGGAGGGTTTTAGCGGTGAGGGCGAGGGATCTCCGGCGTAGATCGCCGGAGAGAGCGTGTTAGCGAGAAGGATGATGACGAGAAGGATGCTTGGCCGAGGCATGGCGGCGACGGCGGTGAGTGCGGCTCCGGCGAGGAAGTCGCAGGGGATGCTTGGGTTGGCTGCCAGCTTGCTATGCCAAAGCTGTCTTTTATATTGGGGTCTGAATCTTTGTTTTAGATTATTTATTTATTAAGATAATTAACTACGTATCACATTATTTAATTTTATTTATATTTTACTCATTCATTCTTAGTTAATTATGCTATGCATATTCAAAATATTATAAAATCTTACAGACAACCACTTGAGTTAAAATTTAATTAAAATTTATTTGAAAAAAAATATCATATTAGTAAATCATTAAAATTATATTTTTATCCTTAATAGTACATATTTTTCTCTTCCCCAATACCACACTAAAGCGCTAATTTGTCCTAAAATCAATTCATGTTGCGGATATTTCCTTCCTTTGCCGCCACCTAAACATTACGGTTTTAGAATTTTCACTCAAAATATATTTAAATATCCTTAAAATAATATGACGAACGACTCAATTTTTTTGCAGTCTAACTATAGTTAGGTTATTGAAAAATTATGATTACTCATTATAATAGAAATAAGTTAAAATATGTGTATGTAAGATTTTATAATATTTTGAGTGTGCATAGCGTAATTAACTAAGAATGGATGGGTAAGGTATAAATAAAACTAAATGGTGTGGCATGTAGGTAATTATCCCTTATTTATTTTACAATAAAAAATATTATTTATTTATTTTTATTTCTTTAATTTTGGATTTTATAAAAGATATTATGAACATTGATTGAAAGAATTACTCAAAAAAAGAAAAAAATACGTTTGAATGAATATTTACAAATATAATATATATATATATATGGGTCATATAGCACTATAACCTATAAGATTACCCATAGCTTTAATCATATAAGAGTGTAAAATCTACGCAAAGATGTATGTTTTATAGTCCTATATCATTGGAGTATAAAGAGTCGTAATAAATAAATACAAATTTATTCAATCAAATTACGAGAACTCTTACTAAATTGTATAAGAGTATGAAACTTTCATAAGAATACAACTTTTAAGCTCTTATGTGATCCAAATTCGCAAAAAGTCATGCGAGACTTACGAAAATGAATTTATATTTTCATTTTAACGTATCAAGAATGTACAAAAAGCATGCTCATAATCACCTCTCATGACATCGTAAAACCTGTATTAATTACAAAATATTGAAGAAAAATCATGCGCAAAGCTGATGTTAAATATTCTCTAAAAGTTTAATAAAAATCAAAAATTTAATTTCACTTTATCTCCTTTTTTTTCTCCTCTCTAAAAAATTCAAAAATAAAATATATAAATATTAATATTTTAAAATTATATTTTAAAAAATTAGTGCTCTTCCCGCAGGGCCTAGATGTAATTTACCAGAAACTATATGATGAAACATCAATGTAGTTATGAACTAATTTTCTGTCAAAACTCTAAAAAAAATCTCTGGTATAGTGGCCTTCATAGAAAGCTACTGTATAAAAACTCATCGTATAAAATTGCCAAGCACAAAATACATTAAAAATTATGTTCAAGTATATTTGTAAATATTAGCGAACTGAATATAAGGTCTTATCGAATCAAACATCGAGCTGTTCATCGAATGCTCGGTTAATTTACAGCTCCATCACAAGGACAACAAAATACCTTCTCTAAATGAAACTTGAGAATTTAAGCTCAAATTAAAGCTTACAGATTTAAATTGCCAGAAAAGTAAAACCTCAATCTTTCTCAAATGAGCTTGAGATCAGCAACAATCCTTGGCTTTCAAGAACAATGGAAGCAAATTTTTTCCTCCATTCCAAGTACTAATGTTTCTGAATGATTCTTAATTTAGCACTTCTACACCTGCGGTTTAACTTCTCCTCCTGATCAGATGGTGTTATTGGTCTCTTTGTGAGAATTGTTCCATTTCTCCCTATTATTATCTTCTGTTTGCTCCAAATTTGAGTTTCATTCAGACTTTGATCGTTCATTAGGCACATAATATCCTTCCCGCAATCTTCTTGTTCTTCTTTTATCATTTCAAGGAAGGCCTTCTTAACAATTCTATCCTCCAGACTGTGAAAGGAGATTACAGCAAGCCGACCACCAGAGGACAAGCAGTCGAAACAGGCATAGAGAGCATTTTCTAATGTTTGAAGTTCGTCATTAACAGCTATCCTTAGTGCTTGGAACACCCTTGTGGCTGTTTTGATCCAGCCTTGTCTTCCTGCAAAATAAGAATAATTAAAAAAGGAGTCTTACATATAACATTAACATACAATATTTAACTCCAAATAGATGAGCATAGCTATGCAAATCATTTGTTTCCATTGCACTCTATCAAATAATAATTTTTTATTTAGCTCCAAGCCTCCAATTATGTAAGATCATTTCTTATAGTTTCTTGTCATGTATTTTTTGACCTTTCATGTTCTCTTTTTACATAGCCAACATCTAATAATCTAATTTTCTTTACTGAAGCTTCTATCAGCCTACGATTTATATATCTCAATCATCTAAGTTGACTCTCTCTGGGCCTATCTTCATTTGAAACTACTCCAACCTCCTCGTGAATATACTTATTTCTCATTTTGTTCTTTCATGTGTACCCACTCATTCACCTTGGTATCTTCATTTTTATGATACGTATTTATATATTTCTGCTTTGTTGGCCAATATTTAACACCATTTGAATCACTGCTCTTACAACTATTTTACAAAATTTACCTTTAAGTATAAGTGAGATACATTCACCTTTAAAAAGGATAGTTACAAATATCATTAACACACTATATTTACATATTTAATATCACCATTTTCATTTTTTGCATGACATTCAAAGCATTAAAATAGCTCAAATTACCATGGGCTGCCAGTCATAGCGCTATTTGTGCGAATATTGTGTTTTACCCAAATCTATTGTATTTACTAGCAACGTTGGGTTGTAAACAGCAACACAGAAGGTGCAGAGTTTGAGATGTTCAAAGAATTTGAGTGCTCTTCAAGCTAATATGAAGCTAAAGTTAAATATGTAAATGCAATAGATTCTAATGTTATGTACTTAAATGGTTCTGAGAATATTATATTAGTTTAGCCAGGCCAACCAAGAAACTCTATAGTTGAAAAAGAAAAATCCCTACAATTTAGTATCTGTGCAATTAAGTGCCGAATTTCCGATCGAAATAGGTAAAAAAAAAATAAATTAAAGATGATTTGCATCATAATAGTTAGCATATAGTGCATACCTCCACACTTAGCTGATGATTTCCGAACAAGATCTAAAAATTCACCTGTCGAGTGTAATCCTCCTTTCTTACGAGCAGCGACAATCTTTTCTAAAAGGAACTGCCAATTGCTTTCCTCACCATATTCACGCATAATTCTCCCCACCTCAGCCACTGGCCAAGAATTAAGGATATCTTCTGCCTTCAACGTTGCCTACTACAATCGATGAAGGAAATTAAAAAATATCCATAAGATTTATGTGACTAAGATGCAGATGATTGCATGAATAAGTGATCATACAAGAGTGTTTCTCATCAAATATTGTTGTATTATGGAGATACCAAAGATTCGTGTTAAAAAAATTGTGATATGTTGATAAGTTCCAAGAGACGCACAAGTATAGTGCTTTCAATGAACTTGAATGCATTAGTTGGCCGAGACTTTCTAGCATAAAATGGATGCTTCGTAAGTTCACAAAAACTTATAAGGTACTACAACGTAACTTATACATAACTTAAGTATCTTGTGAGTGTTAAAGTCTCAATTTTTATTCTCTGGAAAACTCAAACACACATTCTAACATATAGCTTTCAATTCAAACACATCATACTAACTGCAAGAATAAAACATATAAAACCTACAACCTTAAGCTTGTAGGGCAGTTCGTACCAAAGATTTAACACAAATTAATTCTAATTATTAAGATAATGGCTCTTCTTGATTATTTGGCACAAATTTTCAACTTCATTCATCTCCATGCGTCAATTTTCCATTATTATATTGTCTTTCAAATACCTTTGGAAGCCCTACTTTTTTTGTTTTTGCCACTCCACACAATTAAGCATATATTATTCCAAGGGTGATTTAACCGCAAAAAGGTCTAGCAAATAGAGCATTTAACCTATTGCAGAGGAGTCAAAGTACAGAACTATTTTCGATTTATCTTTAAGCTGCAATCTTGATTCTATAGCTGCATTTGACTTAGTATAATGAAAATGAGAATGAGAAACGAACTTGAAATGCTAAAGCTACTATACAAAGAAGAATGCTCTTCACAACTTTTGGATAGGCAACCAATATAACTAAACAATAATGCTGATAGAAACTTCATTATAATAACATCAAACACAATATTATACATACAAGCTATATCACAATAACAGAAACCATAAAGCATAACACTGATTGGTAAAGTATGAGGCTATAGGTAAACAAATGGTTCTATTTCAAAAACTTGTCTTAAGAGGGTTGACGGGAAATTCCATCAATCTCAAAGAGGGCCCTGATCTCTTACAGGGGAGACCATTCCATGTAGAACTAACAGAGGCGCAGGGTTTTACGTGGAATCCTATTAAATGGGGAAAAATCAAAGAAGTGGAAAAGAGAAATTCACTAAGCAATTAAGTTTCTCTTACGGATTACAAGAGCTCAAGTACAAAAATAGTTTTCTAGCACTCAAGCACCGTCCCCTAGAGCTTCAGAGCGTAGCTATCTGCAGAATTTAGCATACAACTACTCCAATGTGATTATTCTCCAGCTTGATGTCAATATCAGTCTAAGCTGAAAAGGACGTTGGTCTTGAAGTCTTGTGGCAAACCAGGGGGGGGTGAGAATCAACTAGCTGAAGATGTGACTAGTTGTGCCCGGTAATTAGGGGTATTAGTTATTGACTTGGTACTATGCACCTCTTGAAACGATGCAAAATGGAGAAATTCATGCTCAACCCAAAAGAGCAGGTCAAGGAGAAATTCACTAACAGATGGAAAATGGAGAGCAGGCGTTCGAAAAGAATCATTGAACAACCGGGTGTTCAGTAAGTTTGAAAAGATTGGACTGAAGTGCCGGTTAGTCCTTTGTTAGAAGCATAGTTGCACTGTAGCACTTGAACAATTTCAGGGCTCAGATTTATGCGTGGGTTTCATAGTAAACAGAGAACATGTAAAATTTGGAGAAATTGAAATCTTTGCATCTTTTAAGAATAGTTTGGATTAGAAATAAATAAGCTTTTAGGGCCATATAATTTCAGTGAAACTATCAGCACACAGGTTTCCAGTAAGAATACTTGCGCTTCATAAATCCTGACATGACAAGGGGTTCAACCTCGAGTTAAGAAACACAAAATTGGTGCAGGTTTTATCAGCAAAAGGTAACCTATAAGAATGTGAATGTTACAAAAATATTGACATGATCAGCTGCTCAATCGCATTCAAAGCTCAAGCCTGAGTAAAGGAGCTGAAATGTAGCTCAGGACTAACCAAATAAGCAGCTTTTGGCTCATACCTGAGGATCCATCCTCATATCAAGAGGCCCATCTCCAAGAACACTGAATCCTCTTTCCAAATGGTCCACCTGCCTCAAATATAGAGCAAATTCTACAATGAGAAAATAGGAAGTTACCTCTGAAAAAATCTCATAGAACATGTCAAGTCAATTGCAAATGAAGAGGAAGTTCAGCTAAAAGGGAAAATCATCAAAAGAAGTAAGGCAATGAAAGAAGACCTGCATGGATGAGATTCCCAAGTCCATCAAGATCCCGTCGACTCCGACATTGAGGAGGTTTTCATCAATACCAACAAGAACAGACTTTATGTGCTTAAAATTCCTTAAATGGGTGTAAGCTTTCAATTGTTCCCTAGATCCATCACCAAGGAGAGCTTCAATCCTGGCTCGAGCTTTCTCATGGGCGACAGGGTCGACATCCAATCCCACAAAAAGCTCCAGCTCCCTGTGAGCCTCTATTATCTGGTAAAGGAATCAACTGGAATACTGAACAAGCACCAAAAGTTGAAAAAAAGAAAATCTGAAGAAGAAGAGAAGGGCGAACGGAAAACGAATGGCCGGCGGCGCCGAGAGTGCAGTCAACGAAGGAACGTAGCTGCGGAAGGCGGAAGGCCTCCAGGACCTCGCAGAACATCACGGGGACGTGACCACCGGCGGCATATCGCCTGTACAGGTCGCAGTCAAACTCCACGCCCGATCTCGTCCGCCGCTTGAGATGCTCCGGAGAGGAAGCGCGGTTTCCCGCCGAGGCCCTTTTCCTCCGATCTGCCTTGAGGGTTACTCCGCGGCCTGCAACGGCGGGAGGGGCGGGAACAGATCGCTGGCTTTGAAGGCCTCCGTTGGTGTGAAGAGATAGGAATGAAAAGGGAAAATAAGATTGATGGCGGCGTAGGTAGGCCGTTCGGAGGAAGAAGAGTCCGGTCACCGCCATGGACTGTCGAGTCGCCGGCGACTCCGACGGCAGTGAAAAGGTCCAGTAGCCATTTTATTATTTTTGAAAATTGTTTTTAATATATATGTGCAAAGAAAAATAAAACTAAATTTAAATAGAAATAATTATATATATACATAATATAATTAAAATCCAATTATTTTACAGGCATATAAATTTTTAATGTTATATATTAGTTATTAAAATTATATAAAAATTATATTTTATCTACGATTCATATAATAAAATTATGATATATATATATATATAATAAATATTATAATTTTTATTTAATTTTAGTGATATATATAATTATTTTATTTAAATAAAACTAAAGAAAACAATATTTTAAAGTTTTGAGTGCCCAAAATTTAAATGTTTTTTGATACAGTTATTTTTGCCATATCAAATTATTATTTTATTTCAGGACAATAAAAATTAAAGAACTATAAAAAAAAAAATTAAAGAAAATAAATTCAATTTTTTGTGCCTGGTCAGTATTCCAATAATTGAGGCTCACCGCGGTGAGCTGGAGCTTTTTGTGGGATTTAGGCTCTGTTTAGCAATGAGTTAAAAATTATGACTAAAATTAGTCATGACTAAAATCTTAAATTTATTTATAAAAAAATTAAAAAATTATTTTATATCTCATCTCACACAGATTTCAACATTAAACAATCACTTTATTTCACATTCAACACAGTTCTCAATAAATCAATCAACTTTATATCATATCCTACACAATTTTTAATATAACCAACTTATTTTATTTCACATCATACACATTTTTTAAAAATAACTACAAATTTCAATCAAATCTTTTTTTTTTTTTATTACCAAATAGAGTCAGCCATTTATAAGGAATTTTAAGCACATAAAGTATGTTCTTAATGGTATTTATGCATGAGCACTTAGGCCCTATTTAGTTTAATAACAAAATGTTAAATAATAAGAAATGTAAATACAAGAATACATATAAATTTACATAAAAAAATTTTAACATAGAAGAAAATTTACAATCAGAGAAGGAGATCACTATATTAAATAAAAATGTGTACGAGAAATAGGAGAACAACTATAAGTTATTTAAAAGTTTAAATTATCTCCGCCTTAGCAAATACATAGAGCAATATATATAGAATAACAAACCTTAAACCCAAGACTAGGTTAAAATAGACTCGGCTTAATCCCTCTGCTTCCACCACCTAATCTCAAATTTTAATTTTCACATTATTTTTCTATCTCAAAATTGCCACATCGCTAGCTCTTCAAACAAGAACTCATCAATGTCGGAGTTGACGGGATCTTGATGGACTTTGGAATCTCATCCATGCAGGTCTTCTTTCATTGGCTTACTTTTTTTAATGAATTTACTTTTTAGCTAAACTTCCTCTTCTTTTGTAGTTTCTTTGACATATTTTAGGTGTGGAAAAGATAAAGACGATAATCAAGGATGCCAATGATGAAAAAAATAAAGGCAATAAAGGACCTGGTACTTTGGAAAAATCTATTGAAGTCAGTAAAAAATATCCAATATTTATTTCTCCTAGTAAATCTATTGCCAGAGTGGAAAAGTCAAAATCTTAATTATCTAGGCAAGCAGTTGATTCAACCTAAGATAACAATTTATATTGATAATGCTATCTTATCCTTACCTTCTAGGTAATTGTTGTCTTCAAGAATATTATTGAATAAATAAAGTATATTTATTTTGATATAAATACTTGTTTCTAATTAATTTTTTATTACAGATCATTAGTTGTACTAGCTATCAACAATGTTATTGTTAAAAGAAGTGATACAGAAATTCTTTTGCATCTATTGGAAATCACTGATTCAATATTGGATGTATTTGCTATTGTATTCAATGCCCGTTGAATGGTTAATCCTACAAATTGGCGGAGTTTGATATATTTGCTTGTTTCATTTTCGGTAAATTTTTCTTAATACTTTAAAAAAAATTATTTAGTAAAGTTACAAATTTGTGCTGATTATTTTAGTTTATTATATTTGTTGCAAACTTATTATCATATATCTCACATGAGGGATACATCTTTGAAGATGTTAAAGAAGGTCACGATTCTTGTACTTCTATATTTAGATCTTTTAATGGTAGTGTTGAATCAAAATTCACATTGGATATTAGTCATACTAGATTTGAAGGCAAAACAAATATGCACGTTTGATTCTATTAAAAATTCAGTTCATAAAGATATGGTGTTTAAGTTGGTAACAATACATCAGTTATTTAATTTAATTTAATTATTAATTCCCTTACCCTTAATTTGTGTATGAACATACAATCTTATAGGTTGAAGTGTTATATCATGAGTTTGAACTATTACAGAGCTTAGGCATTTCAGCATGGCCAATAATTCATGTTGAATTCCTACCTAGACAATCTAACAGTAGTGATTGTGAAGTCTTTGTTTATAAAGTATATGGAGTGGTTTTTGGATGTCTTAGATGGAGAATGGAGTTGGAGATAGTATCTTAACTGGCAAGAAGAGATGAATATTTTTAGGACTCAAATTACATATAATATCATAAAGTTTAGTAAAAAATTTGCTAAAGAGCCTGAGAAGGGAACCAATTTTTGTTAATAAGTACATTATAATTATACAATTGACCTGCTATAATTTATGTTATTTGTGAATATTAATTTGGTGAAAAATTTGAGTACTTGTAATTTGCTTTATTATTTTTGTCTGTTGTAACTTAGCTTGCGTCAAATATAATTACATCTCCAAAAATATCATAGTCTATCTTGCATTTTTCATCAACCTATAAGAAATTTGTGAGTCTTTGTTTCTCATCAAATTTGACTTCCCAATCAAAAAGAGGATCAAAGTTTTTTCGCTCTCTAAAAAGCTTGAGTAAGTTAAAGACATCCCCAGTCTCAATGCGTAGCAGTCTCTTCTAATTAATGAAATTATATGCATCGCATTTTGAGAATTCAACATTCTCAATGCTACTTGCCTGTTGTACAATATAGGAAAACGCATCTGCTGTACTTATTCTCACCTTTGACATGCTCCGCACGAAACCAATCTCTTTACCATAGATAGAGCGACGCGATCTAAGTAGGTGTCATTCTTCTGGAGAGGCGAGCTCATGATTGTGTTCTTCTACTAATTTGTCAATCCACCAGTTACTATTAATATTTGCTTTAAATCTCGCCGTAGCAGCATAACCACACCTTCCATCTAACCTAGATAATTTTGAACTCTAGTCATTTTCTTTTTCGTTGTTCTTGAAACTAGCCTTTAAATAAACAAATTCTCTATTTCTAGGCTTATTTGTTCATGGCAAACACTAGCATAATATTTATTTTATAACACTGAGTTTTTACACTGATTTTTTAATAAAAATAGCTTTAAAAATATTACGTGGGCATGAAATTAAAGTGACGGGAAATGTAAAAATTATTTAAAGCGGATGTAATAAAGACCCGCTGTTGTTTGGGTTATCTATTACAGCGGTGCTCACTGACAACCGTTGTAATATCTCTAGCCCTAAATTCTCAAACAGCGCCCCTCACAGCGCCCCTCTCTCTCTTGCTCGTGCTCGCGCCGCCTGTTCGATCCCCTCTCTCTCTCTCGTGGTGCTCGCACGGCTAGCGCCTCCCCCGCTGCGCTCGCGCCGTCCCCGCAGGTCGGGCTCTCCCATTCGGCCGTCGGCTTACCGCTCGCGCTCGCTGTCGCGCTCGCCCAGTCGGCCGCCGGCCCGCCGCTTCTGCTCGCGGTCGCGCTAGCCCATTCGGCCGCCGGCCAGCCGCTCGATCCCGCGCTCGCGCCGTCTGCCGCAGCTTGTTCTACTCGCGCCGCGCCCTATTCGCAGCTCCAGCCGCCCCTTGCTTGCAGCTCGAGCCGTTGGCCGCGGCAAGCGCCGTCGGCCGCCATTGGTGCTTGCTCCGCTCGCTCCTTCTCTCTCTCAGCTTGCTCGGTGCCGTTGGTCGCCGCGGTAGCCGTTGGCCGCCATTGGTGCCGGTGCCGTTGCTGGGCGCTCGCGCCTCTGGACCCGTTCCCACCGCTCGCGCCGCGCCTTTGGTCGACTTGCTGCTGGCCGCTCGCCGGTGCCGTTCCGCTCGCGAGCCCCCTGTTCGCCAGTACTGGGCCGCCGCTCGTGCCCCCAGCTGGCCGCTCGCGCGACGGACGCCGCTTGCGCCCCTTCTCGCCGCTCGCACACGCGCGTTCGGCCCGGGCTCCTGCTCCTTCTCGTGGGCTGCTGCCCGTGCCATTGACGCCCACTACTCGCGTCTTGAAGAACCGCTGCTCGCAGCTTGAAGAACCGCTGCTCGCAGCTTGCTTTCGCTCCTTGCTCCATCTCGGTTGCCGGCCAGCCCTTTCCGTCTCGCGCCACCAACTTACTGTGCTCTTCCTCTCGTGTTGGTTCGATCTTTATCCTTGCTCTGTTGGGTTGAAGGTATATCATTATATTTAGAATTTTAGACTTCCAAAATGTGCATGATATAACATTGTTGTCCAAATTTTATTATACATAAGTTTTCATCAATATGATTGCCTATAATTTGTACTAATTAATGGCCTAAGTAATCTGTACTGTTTATTTGCAAATGATTAATAATTAATTGATCTTTTGTGTATTGTGAACTTTTCAGTAATTTAATCAATGGATCGATCGTGGATGCGAATGAATAGACGGTCAGTTGAATATGATAACGGAGTTAGTACTTTTATAAAATTTGCATTGAGCAATGGAGGTTTAATTAATGGAAAAATGAAATGCTCTTATTTGAAATGTGGAAATATGAGTTTACTCAATAGTAATATCGTGAAGGATCATTTAATCTATAATGGAATTGATATTAGTTATGAACGATGGATTTGGCATGGTGAAAATCCAAGGACCGATAGAGTAGAGACTAGTTCAACAATGGTTCATGACATCGAAGACATAATAGAGGAGGACAAAATAGAGGATTTAATTCAAAATCTCGAACACAAATTTTCACAAGATCCAAAAGCATTTGAAGAGTTATTAGAAGGGGCGAGCTGTCCACTCTATCCTGGCTGTAAGAAATTTACTAAACTCTCTGCAGTTATGCGATTGTTTAAGTTAAAAGCATCAAATGGTTTGAGCGACAAATGTTTTACTGATTTGCTAAAGTTGTTAAATGAGATGTTACCGGAACATAATCACCTTCCAATTTCAAATTACGAGGCAAAGAAGACACTGTGTAAATTAGGAATGCATTACGAGAAAATTAATGCATGCCCTAATGATTGTATTTTATATCGAAATCAGTATGATAATTTAAACCAGTGTCCTGAATGTGGGAAATCAAGATGAAAATTCTGTGCAGATGGCATTAAGGAAAAGCATGGAGTCCCAGCAAAAGTTGTATAGTATTTGTCACCCATTCCACGATTTTTGAGATTATTTCGTAGTCAAGAACATGCAAAGAGTCTTACTTGGCATGTTGAAGGTGAAGGGCGTGTATGTTTTTAATCATAATAATTATTATATCTTGATAGTGACCATTGGATGCTAGCAGTTTTGGATTCAATCTGTGAACGGCTTTATTGGATGGATCCTGTCAGACAATGTATACGTGATGATATTAAGAAAGTCGTTCATGGGTATGTTATATGATAAACTTTATGTTCAATTTTATTTTAGTAATTAACAGTTAATTTATTTTTACAATTCTATGTCTAAATTTTGTTCGGATCGCCTAAACAAGCATAGAGTTAAAATTACTGTAGAAGATGTGGAGGTATCATTTTTTATATTATTTTATTTTTGAATAAATATTTCATCAAAAAAAGTTTTTTATTAAAAAACATTCATGTTTTTTTTTTATGAATTTAGTGTTCGATGCAGCTAGATAATATTCAATGTGGATATTATATAATGAGATATTTATGCCAGATTGTTTATTCGCGCTCTACTAGAATTCCAGCAAATGTAAGTAATGATTAATTATTATAAAATATTATAATATTTTGTATATAACTTATGAATTTTTCTTTATTAGTTATTTAATGAGGTGACAACATATGATAAAAAAGATATAGATTTAGTTCGTGAGGAATTAGCTGCGTATATATTGGAGAATTGGAGTCTTACATAACAGGTATGTTTTTTAAAATTTTGTATAAAAATTTAATTATTTGAGTTAAAATTGATTATTTTGTTTATTAGTGTTGTTCTTATAAGTTATATTATATATATAAGAGCTGAAAGTTTATTTGAACTCATTCTTATGTAAGGCTGAATCTTCTCCACCAAAGCATCTTATGTATGATTATGTTGTCATGAAGGAGTTTAAGGAGCACAAGATTCCATTCACCGCTATTAGACGGCATCTTCTTGATGGAAGGTATATATATGTAGTATATGCTGTGTACTATTATATTTTGATATGTTGTAATAAACTGTAAATGCATATGTTTTTGGTGGAGAGCATCAATAGGCATGCATTGAAGGATGTTGTGTTTCCTGAATTCCCTTTTTGGCTTTCTATCCTTTTTTGTTGCAGTGGTATAAAAAGAAGATAAATACCATGTAGCCCAGACGAAGGAGCCTAGAATAGTTCCCGGATGAATGTTTCACCCATATTTATCTACTGGTTAATGCATGACGTTACTCAAAAAGGAATGTGAAACTACAAAATATATACAACTAAATAGGATCTATTGTGCATCATGTGAATCTTGACTATGCTTTTTCTTGTTCGAAATATGAGAACAGCTGAGCGTTTATTGAGAACAGCTGATGGTTATTAAAGAAAAGCAAATGCTGTTAACGTTGTCACGTTGGTTAATGCTGAAGGAAGTTTTCCCTTATGAAGATCTTCAGCATGCTTGTAGGGAAACTGTTGAGGTTATAGTGTAACGTATTTGCATGTCAGGTCGAATGGTGTCATTTCTTTTTTTGTACAAATTCATATGATTGTGGTTCTGTCCCTCCAGTAAATGGATTGATCCAGATTAATATGTAGTTGTAGTTAATTATTTACTCCATGATAATTTTCCCAATTTCTTAAGACCAAACTGAATGCAGTCATGCTAGATTAACATTTATTGTGGTTTTGTGTTGAGGTCTTATTTGATTTAGTATGCCCCCTTTATATCTTTGTTCTCTCATAGATATATTAAATGTTGTTTGATTGGTTAAACTTGCAGTAATGTGTGATGTAGTTTAAAGAAGTCAGGAAATCTTGCGGAGGAACCCTTAGGTTTTTGGGGCATTTGATTCTCACCAATGTTTGCGTTACTCAAGCCGACATTCTCGCTTCCACCTCGTCCACACCTGCTTGCGCGGGTGCTTCCCTCTAAGGCGGAATGTCCTCCTACCGATGCATTTTGACATCCCACAGCTTCGGCAGATCGCTTAGCCCCGTTCATCTTCGGCGCAAAGAGCACTCTATCAGTGAGCTATTACGCACTCTATCTTTTGAATCCTTTGTTATTACTAAAATAACAATTTTGTGTAAAGGAGTTAGTACTTTTTATTTAATTTTTGAAATCTTAATTAGCTTGTATTTAGGTTTCTTTTTTGCCAGTCGGGGCTGGATGAATTAAAATCCCCTTGTTTAATGATTATTTTAAAAAAATATACATATAATTGTTGTGTTATTATGTTCATTCTGTAGAAATTTCTTTTAATAGGGTAGGTCTATTACTATTTTTTTTTAATAGGGCAGCTCTATTACAGCAGTTCTTCCTATGAACCGCTGTAATAGAGGACCCTATTTTTTTTTAATAGGGTACTCTACTACAGCGGTTCATAGTATGAACCGCTGTAATAGGTTCCACTATTATAACGGTTCTTCCTATGAACCGCTGTAATAGGGTACTCTATTACAGCGGTTCATAGGAAGAACCGCTGTAATAGGATACTCTTCTACAGCGGTTCAACCCGCTGTAATAGACTCTTATGGTTTTTACAGCTAAAGCATATACAGCGATTTTCAGTGTCTTTTTACAGCGGGTGTGAACCGTTGTAATAGAATTATTCTGTACTAGTGAAATAACCATTATGACTCTTTCGCACACTAAATCCAGTTACAAAAGCATATCTGGAGTAGATATTATAGATCTGATCTTTATTATAGACAGAAGTCCTCAGAATTTTTGGCAACTTAAAAATATCACATGATTTAGTCACTTTCAAGTCCTGTTTTAAAATAGAATGTATAAATTATTCTTATTCCTATATTAAAGTAGAATATGCAAATACTCTATATTAATGATGAAGAGCTGTGTATGATTATTAAAATACTTTATATGAATAATGACGTAATTTATAAAATTATCCAAGTTCTTTATATAACTGTGAAAGTACTTTGTATAAGTAGTAACGAACTTCATATAAATGACGGTATTTCATATGAGCATTAATATGCTTCCTATGAATATAGATATATTTTGTATGGTCATCAGGGTGGTTTGAATATGAAAGTGCATTGTGTGAACATAAAAAAAAAATATAAAATGTGAAAGTACTTTCTATCATCAACAAAGAGCACTCCAATGAAAGTGTATATATTATGATACATATGTGAGAAAAATGCTACATATAAGATTAAATATCATACATATATGCACAAAAATTCTATATATGTGATATATTATGGTATATATATAAATAAAATTGCTATGTAGGAGATAAAATATCATACATATATAACAAAATTGCTACGTATGCTATATAATTTGTTACGTTAGAATCAAAAATGTAGTTTATAACGAACAAAAATGATCGAGCGTATGACAAGTGCTTTATAAGAATATAGAACTGTTGACTTTTTCTTTAATTATATATTTAAATAACAATCTAGAAGCCAAATTCTTAAATTATATAAAAATTTAACTCACCTATTCTATTGTAATTTATTCCATCTTTTGATTCTAGATGAGAGAAGCTTTTACTTCAACAGCGATACAAGATGGTGTTGGATGACAACAAAATTTTTAGTGAATATTCTCAACTAAAAAAGGCATGGATGATAGTGAAGTTTCCTCCCAAATAGCTTACCAAAAATAATATTTGGGTTCACCGGCGTCAGAAGCAAGCAAACGGTGTTAAAAAACTCGCCGTTAGTGCCGAGCCGTGATGGTGGGACCCGCACGCAAGGCGTCGCACGCCGAATGGCTTCCGCAAAATCAAGGTGTTAGGTCGTCGGAATGGAATAAAATCTCCTTGTTATAAATAAGGGTGAGAGTTTGGCTCGAAGATCGATAGTCGCTTGATGTTCCGGTTGATATTTAGCTCGAATCGAGCTTAACTTGAATTATTGAGCCAAGTCACAAGCCAAGGTCGGATCAGATCGAATTGGCTCGATCTCTATTTTTTAAAATATTAATAATATATTCAATAATTTATTATAATTATTTATTACTTTTACATAAGTATATGTTGATTGTGGTTAGAATATCTGCTAGGTGATCTAGTAGCCACAATTAATTTAATTTAAAATTCTAATAAAGTCATTTTTTTAACAAAAAAATTTATTTCTTGAAGGGTTTGGGTTGGTTCGATCAAGGCTCGAGTCAGCTTGAAGTTAAAATGAGCCACCTCGAATTCAAATCAAATTGATAGAGCCGAATTTGAGCTACGCCTAGCTCGGCTCAAACTCGGATTGTTCTCACCCTAGTTACAAACTGTAGGCTTTTTAATAAGGGTCTATGTGTCGAGCTATACACATGCAATACATCTATACCATTCTTATGTGACAATATATTGTAACATCATCTCTTTGTTAGATGCCATAATCTTCTAATCAAATATAGATTTCATTATTTTTTGTATGTGCAACTTTATGCTGTGAAGTTTTGTGGTCTTTCATGAGTACTATTCTTTTTCTTTTTTTTTAATATGATATATGCTCTTCATATTTTTTTAAAAAGCCATATATGCTATTCTTATTGTCTAATCTATAGGGGCAGGAAACTTTCCATCTCTATTCTATAAGAGGGAAAATTATTTCCTTTGGGCGCTCATGCCCCGTCATCCTACGACGCCCAATCAGAGCGCTCGCAGTGCCACATGCCCAACGGCAAGACAATGCTACTTCGTGCCATTTTTTTGCTGTTGCACGCTCTAATTAGGCATCATAGGAGTGACAGGGCACCATGACCGCACACTAAATACGCATTCGTACGTGGGATACCTTGTCTTCACTCACCCGATATATTTTAAATTATAAGGCAATTGAATTAGTAACAAATCCTGCCAAAAAATAGTATTTTTTTCAGAATACTATTAGTTCCCTAAAGTAACTACATGGAAAAGAAGATTTTCAATGGGACTATTAAAAATGTCTCTTTAATTGTGTAACTGTGATTGTAGTGAAAGAGTAGCATGAAGACCTTATTGTAGGTTTGTTTTTAATTTTTTGTTATTAAAAATGACTGCAGATATGATAGATTTATTTTCATATGTTAGTTTAGAAATTAGTTATCTCTGTAGGATTAAATTCAAACAATTTCCTCTATGGAAAACCCAAGGTTTTAAAAATCGGACCGGACAGGCCGGTTCAACCGGTCGAACTGTGAATCAGTACAGTTGGACCGGTTGAGTTTAAAATTAAAAAAAAAACTTTCCTAAACTCTGGATCCCTAACTCAGCCTCCGTTCTGCGGCCTCTACTCGCGCCACAGTCACGAACTCGCGATTTCTCTTGCCTCACACTCTCCTCTCCAGCCCCCATCCTTTCGAAATGATTTAGTATTTTAGTGATATGAAATGATGAAATGATTTAGTATTTTAATATTGATAAAGCATACATTTGTTCAGATCTTTTAATGATATACTAAATATTATACTCAATTTGTGATTTGCGAATATTTTGTTGGGTTATTATTATTTCGATTTGCTTGAAATTATTTTTTAGGTTATTGACATAAAATATTATTCGTTAAATTTAATTATTAAATATTCATTTTATGTCTAATTACTGTATTGACGTGTGAATAATATATATCTTAACTATATTTATATTATATTTTATTAGTTTTTTTAATTTTTACTTCATCTCGGTTCGACCCTGGTTCGACTATTGAATCTTGAACTTTTCAGTCTACTGATTCTAAAGTCGGTCCGATTTTTAAAACCTCGGGAATACCTGCTTATTATTATCATGGCTGCATCTCTTGCTGCCAGAATGATGCCAAGGAGGCTGTTGGAGGAGCACTTTTTGGTTTGGCAGACTGAATAGTTTGACTGGCCAATGAGGGATATGCACAGTACTTTTCCCTGTTGGAGGCCCTCCACATGTTGAACTCTCTGCACATGCATGCATCTTCTAATCTCCTCTAATTTCATTTAGAGGGAATTTAATTTAATGTTATATTAATATTATGTCATATTATTTAAATGTTATTTTTTAATTAATAATTTTATAATTTTTTAAAAAATAATCTAAAAATATTGTCAAATTAAATGATTATTATCTCTAAGGAAGTATTTAATTTGATGTTATATCATGCTATTTATATGTCATCACATCTACACTGACTATTTTGATTGACAATTTTATAATTTTTTAAAAAGTTATTTAAATATATCATCAAAATAATTAATTATTTTTTCTAAATAATATGACATAGCATTGAATTAAATACCCCTTATTATTTATATAACACTTAATTAACATTTGAAAGGCATGCATGATCACCACATGACACATTGATATGATAATTTTTCAAAATAAATAATACAGACATTACTAAATACTCAAAATAATGTAATAATTAAATAATATATATCTATTATTTGGTATAATTTATTATAATTTTTACTAAAATATTATAAAAATATCTAGAAAATATGAACATAAACAGAAATACAAGAATACGATACAATATGTTGGGATATACAAAAGTATTCATATTACTTTGATTAACATAATTTGGCTCAACCCTGAGCTCATATCCACTACTAGGCCTGTGCATTCGGTTTAATCAGTTGGTTTGGTAACCAAATAAAAATAAAAGATTTAATTCAATTTTAAATTTAATGAAATCAAATCAATCAAATTAGATTATAAATCAAATCAAACCAACCAAATAAATATCAGTTTGGTTTGGTTTGGTTCGGTTAAAATCATATTTTTTATCTCAAAATTTTTTTTAATCTTCTTATAATAATATTAAATATTGTTATATTAAAATTTAGATAATAACTTCAATATAAGGTAATCTAGCACAATAAGTAATTTAATTTAATAATTCAATCACATCATCAAAATAAATTAACAAAAAAATAAGAAGAATTTAGAAGCAATTACACATATCATTATATTAATATCATAATATAATCAAAATTATATAATAAAAATTTTATTTATTTATTAAAAATAATGAATATTTTTTCAAGTTTCTAGCCAGCCTCCGTTGTAAGAATTCATTTTAATTACCATAGCTGAAAAAATATACTAAATAATTAGCATAAAAATACACTATAAAAACTCATAAATAGATTCAAAGTCAATGCTGTAAAATTACTATAATATAACTAAACTGACCAAATCCTAAAATTATATTTATACGTGAGTTATTTAATAATCGGTCAATTCGGTTGGTTTGGTTTCCAAACATGTGAAATCGAACCCAAACTAATTAACCGAAATACTCAAAATATCAAACCATCACCAGACCGTTAGATTCTAAACCAAACAAACTGCTAAATTTGAATAGTTCGATTCGATTTTTTTGTTTAAATCATAATTTGCACATCTTTATCCACTACAACTCAATCCAATAATTAATTATAATAAAATATTCCTTTGGAAAAAATAAAAGGCACATAAGCTTTCACAATTTAATCCTCATTTATCTTACTATAGTAGCCTTTTTCACTTCTACTAGTAAGGGCATAATAAACACCCCCAAATCACACACGGAAAAATACTTGGGTTCGGACGTCCGCATGTTCGAACCTCCAATCAGTGGGCGCCACGTGTGCCGGACCCACCTATATGGCACAAGTGGCGTCCACTGATTGGGAGTCTGAACGTGCGGACGTCCGAACCCAAATGAAACTCTCACACAGGAGGCCCTTAATACAATAAGGAAATAAAATCTTACCTCTTCTATACCACACATGAGAAATTATCTTCACATTTAATGTAAAAGAATTACAAAGCACCTTCTTTACTTCTCTCGAATAGAGGCACTCCCTAGTGATTGTGTGAGGAAAATAATAGCAGTACAAATAATACAAAAATATATAATAAATACAAACAAATTAATCTTCATTCTTATTAAGATTGCACCTTGAAGAATTTGAAGAGAGTAAATCATTAAATGAGCATTTGAAAGCTTAATTTTTTCTTAATCGTCAGCTAATTATCCTTTAATTAAAGGGGATTAGCTTTTACTTGTTTGATCACAAAAAATATGAGCAAACAATTATTAACATGCTCAAAAAACACTCCCTAGCTAATTTATATAAAAAAGATTCCTAACGGTTAATAAAATTTGATCGACCTCTTGATTAATGAGTAATTAAACATCAGAATGTTAACAGTTACATTTCAGATTGTTAAACGATCGATCAACAGATCAATTAATCATTTGATCAATCAAAAAAACATTAACTTTCCAAAACACTCATTTTAATTAAATTACTATAACTAATTGATCCCATCAAACTATATTGATCAGTTGATTGATCAAAGTATCAACAAACCAATATATTCATTAAATCTCATAAATGATTAGTTAACATAATTTTTAATCAATTTAAAATCATTCTCAATCAATCTTTAATGATGTTCTAAGTGTTTATATACATGATCCAAACCGTCTAGCATTACAAAGACAATCTTATAATAATTATTATAAAATAAAAATAATAAATTGTGAGATTAATCTTCATTTAAGTTCATCATCTCCAAGATTTATTCATCAACTTCGAGCATTCCAACACATCACTTTAAGTTTGATTTCACTCTCAAGCTTTTTTATTTTAATTATTTTGTGAAGTACCATATTAACAATAAAGTTATCATGCCTACACAAATTAAATTAAAAATATTATTACTCATTAATTAACTTAAATATGATGACTAATATCAAAATACATGATTAAATATTACTCGCAAGAGAGGAACTAACATTCCAATTGTATTTCATAATTGAAATTGTTTTTTGATGAATCATGACAAATATTATTCAAATTTAATTTGTATAATTTAACTTAAATTTTTGAAGAAAAAAGTATATCTGATACAATTTATATAATTAAAAATGCACAAATTCATAATTGAAATCACATTCCAATATAATTTCTAAATATTATTTAGACAATTGTGTAGTGCATCATAATGCCAAAATTATATTTAAATATGATTTTATATAAATATGATTTTGATATCTACACCGTTCTTCTCTGCCGAAATCATATTTAAATATAATTTCGCTAGTAGCAGCCGCTAGCTACAAGCGAAACTAAAATCGTTTTAAAATACAATTTTAGCAACTTTAGCTGTACAATTTTTTCAAATTAAAATTATATTTAAATACGATTTTGATGTCACCTCACAGCATTAGTTAAATAAAAGTTGAAATAAAGAATCCAAACATAGCTGAAATGTACTTAAAATAAATACCCCTGAGAAGTTTCTCCTTTTTTGTAATTCTTCCAAATCGTCTTTCTTCCTCAAAGGAAGATCAGGGACCGCCGCTTGAAGCCTAGAAGGAGGCGGCCTAGAGGCTTTCCCTCGAGCTTCACGCCGGCACAGAGCACGCCGACCAACAGCGACGCCTCACTGCCTTGGCCTCGTCTCTGATGAGATAGAAGATACCTTCGATTTCCTGGCAAGAGGATTTACTCCGGCGAGCCTTCGGCTGCAGCTGATCGTGAAATTGATGTGCGTTGTGAACGATGACATGTCCTAATTTCTGCATAAAGAGGCTTAGATCGAGGTCGAAGAAACTAAAAGGTGCGAAACAGAGCAGATGCTGCCTCTGTCTGATCAGATCCTCCGCCATGGCCTCACCTCCGATCAGATTGCAGTACTCCTTAATTTCCTCCTGAGCAAACTCACTCCCGCGAGCCCTTCGCCTGAGCGTTACACAAAAAGAACTGGATCGAGGTCGAGGTTGAAGAGGACGAAAGGCGTAAATGGGATTTCTGCGATCTACGACACGCGTCACCCCTCATCCGAGTTCTCTGGGCTCGGTTGCTGATTGAGGTCCGGATTCCTGCAAGAGCTCGCTTCTGCCGCCGCCGCAGCCGGCGGCGAAGGCGGCTGTGCTGCGCTCAGAAGTCCGGCCTGCAGCGCGTCCACCCTCGCGCCGACCTCTGCGGCCTTCTTCCTTACGGACGCCGCCGAGAGATCAACTCCGCCGGCGCAAGCGTCCTCATCAGCGGCGAGCTCCTCCGGGAAATTGAGCTTCGCCGACCTCCCCCTCAGGAGGTAGACAGCCGTGTCGTACGCCCTCGCCGCCGCCACCGGCGACGAATAGGATCCGAGCCATATCCTCGATCGCTTGTTCGGCTCCCTGATCTCCGCAACCCACTTCCCCCACTTCCTCATCCTCACCCCGCGGTAGTGCTTCGACGGCGTCGGAGCCGTCCCCACCTGCCGGTCTACCGCCTCCTCCGCCGCTGCCGTTCTGACCGCCGCGGCTGCCGGCCGCCGATCTTCCTCTCTCCCTTCCATCTCAATCTACTTTCCCCTCCCACACTAGGCCACTACCTTCCCTGGATCCGCCCGCCCAACACGCGCACTCTCTCTCTCTTCCTCTCTCTCTCTCTCTCTCTCTCTATTTCTTCCTCATTTGTCTGTACTTAGATGTCTAATCATGCGAACTTATATCATTAATATAATCTTACAAAAATATTATAATATTATTTTATAAAAAAATTATAACATTTATTAATTAATTTAAATTATCTATTAGGATGCAACCGACATGGTGAATAATAGATAAAATTTTAAAATTAGGTATTTTTAATTAATTAGTTAATTATTATATAATTAAAAAAATCAACAAAGATATCATATTTTTTATGACCGTTAGTGGGCTGCCGTTAACTAGAAGTTACTCGGCGCGCGGATGACTTCTAACACTTAGAAGTACCTTACATATGCATGCATCCTTCTATTTTGCACATATATGCATGCACTGCATTGGCGATGATGTCGGATATCCGATCCGTACACGTCTGGGAGTGGTGCTATACCACGTAGGAGAGGGAGACAGAGATGTACATATTTTATATGATGTATCATTGTAATATTTTTAATTATATTGAATGTAATCATGAGTTCTATTATTTATATATTTTTTTTTAATTTATATTTTATATTTCTCATTAGATTATGCTTTAAAGGGACCACAGACAATGGTGGATGGTCATCAGTGCTGCTGCAGGCTATCAATGAATTCATCTTGTCCAAGATTAAATTAAAAATGTTTGATTTGATTTTAATTTAATCTAAAATTTAAATAAAAAAAAATATCTATTTAATCTCGAGCCGAGCTAAATTTAATTCAATCCGTACTAAAATCGACGCAATTTTTGATTGATTTCTATCTTTAACCCTAAATCTGACCTCACGGCTATAAGTAGATATAAAAAAAAATTAATTGCATTCGGGTCTAAAAATATTATAAATTAATTTTAAATTTTTAAAATTTTATTTAGGCTAGTAGGATTATAAAATATCTGTTATTTGATCTCAATTAAAATATATTTATTATTTTTATTATTATTATGCTATAAGAATATTCATAATTATTAAATTTTAATTTTAAAATATAATTTTGAAATATTAATATTTATCTTTTTTAGTTTTCAATTTTTAGAGAGAAGATAACATAGATAGAAGAATTAAATTTTATATTTTTGTTAAATTTTTTTAAAAAATAATAAAAAGTGTAATAGTTCCTTAAAATATTTTAGGGATAATTACTTACATGTCATATCATTTAACTTTATTTATGCATTATCCATCCATTCTAAGTTAATTACGTTATGTATATTCAAAATATTATAAAATCTTACATGCACACACTTTAACTTATTTCATTATAATAAGTAATCATAATTTTTCAATAACCTAACTATAGTTAGGTTATAAAAAATCTGAGCCGTTCATCGTATTATTTTAAGGATATTTAAATATATTTTTGAGTGAAAATCCTAAAACATTGATGTTTAAGTGGTGGCAAAAAAAGGAGACATCTGCGACATGAATTATTTTTAGGACAAATCAGCGCTTTAGTGTGGCATTGAGAAAGAAAAAAAATATATATCATTAAGGATAAAAATATAATTTTAATAATTTACTAACAAAATATTTTTTTTTCAAATAGATTTTGACTGAATTTTAACTCAAGTGTGTGAATGTAAGATTTTATAATGTTTTGAGTGTGCGTAGCGTAATTAATTAAGAATGGATAGGTAAAATATAAATAAAGTTAAATAATGTGGCATGTATGTAATTATTTTAATATTTAAATGGTACAAATTAATCAAAAAATAATTAAATTTTATAATTTTTTAAAGAAAAAGCTGCAAATTTTTTTTTTTGAAAGAGGTATTAAAATCATAATATTTATACAACCTCAAAATCTATATTCCAAATTTTTTAAAGCTAAAATAATTTAATAATTGTCTTCTAATTTCAGAAACTCAGATAGCAATTTATCTTAAAAAAATTATTCAAAAACTCCATTAAGAGTAGTTGGAGTAAATTCTATGATAATTATATGGTGGAAATATAATATATATATATATATATATATGAATTAATATTATTAATTTTATTATTAATTTTCAATTGATCTGAAATTATGCTATATTTTGAGAGTGTATTGATTAAAATTTTGAGTAATAAAATTTTGGGATAATTACCTACATGTCATACTATTTAGTTTTATTTATATTTTATCCATCCATTCTTAGTTAATTATACTATGCATACTCAAAATATTATAAAAATCTTACATACACACATTTTAATTTATTTCTATTATAATGAGTAATCATAATTTTTTAATAACTTAATTATAGTTAGATTATAAAAAATCTGAGTCGTTCATCATTTTATTTTAAGAATATTTAAATATATTTTGAGTGAAAATCCTAAAGTTTTAATGTTTAGGTGGCGGTAAAGGAATGAGATATCTGCGATGTGAATTGATTTTAGGACAAATCAACGTTTTAGTGTGGTATTGAAGAAGAGAAAAATATGTACTATTAAAGATAAAAATATAATTTTAATGATTTACTAACAGAATATTTTTTTTAAAAATAGATTTTGATTAAGTTTTAACTCAAGTGTGTGTTTGTAAGATTTTATAATATTTTGAGTGTGCACAGCATAATTAACTAAGAATGAATAGGTAAAATATAAATAAAACTAAATAGTTTGGTATGTAGGTAATTATTAGGGGTGGCAA